>LUCH01000944.1:90233-124072 GCA_013368495.1 Paragonimus heterotremus | reverse complement strand
TAAGTAGTTTGACGGACTTCTGACGATAATAAGTGACTGCACACTCCACTTCCTTCGTCCCCGGACCACGTAAACTTCCGGCTTCGTCTATCGCCAGACATATGTTGGTCACCGGTAACCGGATTAATCCTGACTCGACATTCAGGATTATAATGCGCCACGCTAATCCGAATTTCCTGTGTCTCGCTGAGGTGGTCGCGATTAGTCGTCTCAAACCGATATTGCATGTACAAAAACAATTATATACAAGCCTTAGACTCCTGTGGACCTAATAGTTCTGCGTTGTTGTTTTCCACCTAATTCACTATTTTATCTCTCCAATCTCACCCTAATAGTGTCATATATATGGTCCTGGTTATTGTTATATGGTATTGAAGAGGTCATGCGAAATGCTAGCATCTACCACTGTCCGTCTTATTACTGCTTTGGTCACATTTTTGAGGGAAACCAACTGTTTCAGATAATAAGTGAAGCAAAAAAACTAACCTAGATACGTTCATCAGCATATTATTACTGTTGTGTTGTAGTGCACAGTTCAGATGTGTGTTGTACATTCCATGTTAATACTGAGAATTCACCACTAGCGTAGCGTCATGATGGGGGTTTCCCGCGAAGGCGGATCTAATGTCTCACTTCTTTCCAGTCAATATCCAACAAACGGTCACGTAGATATCCCAGTAAGATTTTTCTAAGCAATGTTGTAGAACCACAGCTGTTGAAGTTTTAGATAGGAAAATTAATTAAAAATGAATCGCGCAACTGACTGTGGCATTCTGGCATATGTTTGACCCAAGTAAGATCATTTGCTTTGATACCGTGGCACAAGTTCATGTGCAGCCTTCACAAAAAATGATATATGTCAATCCATCAGATCTTGGCCATCAAGCTACCATTGTCCCGACTATATTTCCGGTGATAGGTTGTAGAAGCTGGGTAATGTGTTTTAATAACACAACTTCTGGGTTTAAATTTGCTCATAACATTAAATATATTTCACTACACGCCGTCGTCTTGCTCCAAACGCTAGTTGCGAACGCGCCAGTGAAAATTCACTATCATTAACTTGGTGACATCACACCTAATACAACGCGGAAGTATGACAGTGAGATATCTCCATTTGGCTATCGTACATTTGCATGCGTACATGCTACTCGACAGCAATCAAGATGCTGATTGATATTGTACAATAGTGCACTGCCCACATAGTGAACAGAATATGTTCGAGTATATTTCATGCAGACCCAGCCCGTTCTCATTGAAGGCGCACACTTTTCAGCTGACCCAACTGATAACGTTTCACGTGAATGTATTGGCTCACTTCCCAATCTCATAAATCAGTTAACCTTGACCACTACTTAGCGAGCACGTCAGTGTGTGTTGACCAACACACACTGGTTTGCTTCCGATCACTTCTGTCTCCTGGCCGTTTAAAAGTATATTTTAATTAGCCTGTCGACCAGGCTGAGAGGTCTCCCAGATAATACTCTGGGATGTGCGTTACGTGCATACTGCATATGACATCAGAAATGTACCGTGCCATCAAGTAGCTGTTAGGACAAGATGAACCTAATGAACACAGAGATTTCCTTCCTTCATTAGCACAGTAGTCAAATGCTGGACAACCATTTAGAGGCAAACTGAGTTCCAATGGAGTGATTCTTAATAAGATTAATACGAGGCAAGTTATCTTAGGTGATTATCACTAAAGATAGGTTTGCAAAACTACTCAGATCCTTTAGAGTTGTTGTGGGGGTCACTAAAATGTGTGCTCTCAAACTCGAAATCGGTTCAGTCGGTCAAGTCTTTGTTGAAGACATGGTCTACATGCCGTGAACTAAGTTTGGGTTTAAAAACCTCATGTTCTAAGCAGGTCATTGAAGTCCCCCTCGTTCACAATTTTGTGTTTTTTTCAGGGTAACTTTGAAGTAGTTTGCGCACTGGTCACGTTAGTCCCTAGTATTGTCGTTCCAAAAATACCCAATAACAAGTGTAGGTTTTTAAAAGCTACACAAGATTGCATATTACACAGTCAATTCTTGGATTGTATGGTCTGGAATAAGATTGTACAGGAGAACCAGGAGGAATCATGACAAATATTTACAAGCATCCATCGAGAGGGAGACACCTTTGGATTGATATCGTGATGTGGGTAGAATTCCATCAAAACTGAAAACAAAGGCCACAACAGAGAGGTGATCATGGGTGATCTCGGCATCAAGCGTGTTCATAATTACTACTGTACCAGAGATTGATGACTATCTCTCTTATAGCCAATTAAGAAGTACGGCGGTGACCGCCCTCTCGTTACTCTGATTTAAACGTGCTAGTTTGATTACAGTTTGTTTTGATTTTAGGCTCAGCAGTATCCAAGATTACCGAAACTCAGAAAACGCAATAACTTCCACCTACATCGCTTAACCAACATTTGAGTCAAGCTGGTTGCGTAAAAATGCACTTCCTTTAGACCTTCTTCACCATGTCTGATTCATAACTAAAACCGTGTAGTCCCGTCGTAGTCAATCAAACATGTTGCACATTTCCAGTTATTTTTGTCTAAAATCGAAAAATTCGATACATTCCTCGAACTGTGATAAATTCGGTAATTTTGTTGAAATTTGGAATGCACCCAGCCAATTAAGACTTAAAATGAAATGTTTGTTCGTACGGTAAATGTGGGAGTGTTGATTTGTTGTGCCATGTACGCGTGGATGCAACTGGTACTGGGTGTTTTTGTCGAAACGGAATTGAACTTTAGTCCATCCAGCAAACGATGGAAAACAAAGCCAGTTAACCTTTGATCTGCCTGGATTGACATAGGTAATTTTGTATTTTTTTTCAGCAATACTTTACTATTATTAGCCAGGTGCTAACTACATATAGATATGCTTGAATAACTGAAGTTAATGGTCAGTCAAATTCACTTGCTCAAACTCTAGTCAAATTTAAACTATTTGCATTTTAGAAGGTTTCCTTATTTTCGGTACGGACAAACCGTATGAATTACAAAGTCAACGTGGTTATCAAACAAATAAGACCAGTCGTTTATGTACCAGAGAATATGCCAAAGTAAAGACTAACACATTTCTCAGGTACAGATTAGTTGAGCTAATCGGATAGTCAGTAAGAAAAGCCCCATAACTACCCTGAATTGTATCCATTTAGTGTGAATGACAGAACGCTTACCTGACGGATGAAAGTCGGACAGTTAGGGTCAGATTGTGCTAACCAAACTGTTTGTTCCAACTCCTCTACTTTTTTCCAATCGGTGTTGCCTTCCAACATGCGATCTAAGTCCGTCATTGCGGCCTGCGTTGAAACATATAGTGGACATTACATTGTAAGCAGTACAACCTATAGCAACAGGAAGTGAAGTTATCTTGCAACAAACGCATTTGGTTTCAGAACACTTCTTTAAGAATCGGCGATCACGTATACTGACGAAGATTTTTTGAGAAACTTCTACGGAGCAGGTGATCCAGTCACCAATTCGGGTATAGTTTAGGCATGCAACGCGCTAAATAATCCTTTGGACATTTGCTGTTTTACACTGACACAAATCATTGCAAAGCTGGAGTCAACGATACAATTAAAACAAATCAAACAGGGGGTTGATCAAATTTTCCTTGTTTTAGGATCTATTCAACTTCACAATGAAGCTTATGACTCTGGCTTTTGTTCACTTGTGGGGCAAACATATCCAAAGGACTGTCAATCGATCAGGACTACAAGCAAGCTAGCTTAACGGATGAGCTCATCTGTAAACGCGCCATGCGCGTGTGACACGGCACACATGTTGAAGGCTGTCTTCTCCACGTTCACTAAAGAGACAAGTGGTAAAACAAGACATGAGAATCTGCTTTACTTCACTAATCGGCCTATCTTAATTAGTGTTCAACAACTAATTTTGAGTGGTCAACACAACTTGAGCTGAAATAAACTTCATCAGTTAAATCACGGTTACCATATTACCATTAGAGCAACACGTATTTTCATCAATAAATATCACACTGTTCAAATAACCAATCACCGCTCTACACCAACCATGTTCAAGACGTTCGCAGTTGAGGGTATTTCATGTTGTCTCTTTTAGTTAACGCAACCTTGTAAAGTTTAGCGACCTCCTTTCTATGGTTGTCCAAAGTAATCATTTATTTCAAATCAGAAATGCGTTTCGTTTCACTGTAAATCGCAAGAAGGAATTCTAGGTTTGTTGCATTTAGTCTGATTGATAAACTAGTCTCCATTGTTTTTGTATGAAGGTATTTCTTGATAAAATAGTCCGCAGCGCTTTTTAACAAGTGAATCAGTTTGGATACATCACATAGGTTTGGTTGTATCGTTTTAAGAGCCTGAAAGTCAGTCGTTAAGCACAACTGGCTCGGTGTTGAATCTCAGCAAGGTACGTGATATAACAGTCTACTTTGATTGTTGGTTTCGGCCCGAGACCTATCACCTATCACTCCAACTACCACACATCAAAATGACAAACCGTTATAAGTGAGCTCGTTTTATAAACGTACAATTCGCCAAAATGCGCACGACAAACTGGTGTAAGCTACATATCAGATTCAATAAGGCGAACCGCGTAATGCCTGGTGTATAGTCGAGTTATTAAACCGAAGGAGAGATTGTTTTTTTCTCACTCTTGGGAGTGTGTCACACGTTTGTCAAGTACTCGCCATATGTTAACGGCAACTGTCGACGGAGTCATGAATACATAAAACTTGAATGTATAATGTATCACATTTTGGGTAAAACGCTTTCGGGAAATGGATGATTATTATTGAACCTCTGTTGTTGAGTTCTAACGAATAATGTTCTATTCTGAAGATTTATGTCGAGTAGATGAAAATTCTGAATTGAAATGCATGGTGGAAGCTGTATTTCTAACCCTTTCGTTCGAACATGGTGTTCAGTTAGCGCGGTCACAAAATAATCACCACGGTAACAAACATTAAACCACCTTTGAACAAACCAGCTATTGCAACAAAATTTTAGCGTGAGCACATATGTTTCCAGTATTATGGAAGGTCTTCTGTTCCTTAAATCGTTAATTATTAATGGAGCAGCATTGTCATTTTTGCGGCATCTGCCAACTCGTTTAAGAGAACAGGATTATTTTACCGCGCCGTTATTTTGATACATCCGCTACTTGCTAGGGAACAATCTTCGTAAGTATAATGCTGGCTAGGCGCATTATCACTTCAAAGAATAAATGGGAAGGTATCTTCAAGAACCGTTGAACACATGTAACCGTAACCGTCGTCCGGAGATTTTGCGGGCATATGTAATTGTCCCTGCTTGAACACTCTTCATGAGATGTTTTGCTTGCTTTTTAATTGTCCATACTAGCTTATCAGGCTGATAAAATTGACATGTTAGTAAGTCAATGAAAAATATTAGGATGAAGAATGATAGCCAAACGATGGGTGGCCTTTAGCTTATGCGTTCCAACTTAGGAGCCTCCGGCTTGAAGACAGTAATCAAGGCTTGGTTGATTCACTGTAATAACATAGATGTATGTTAGTCAGGTCTTTTTGGCAGCTGCGATCACTTTTAGTGGGCACTCTTACCGCTTGATGAAAAGATGTAACATCTTTTTAGGCTCACGTTCAGCCACAACTGCGTTAAACTTAATGATCGGTGGTTCTAGGTTAGTTTTATTCTTAGTCATGGTTACATTGGAGCTTCCTTCACCGCCATTCCTTGGCACAGAATATGAAATAACACACCATCGAATGATTCTAGATTTTTGTCACAATGAAAGATGGCCTCTCCGAGATCTAGACAAAGACTTTCAGAAGTTGAGCCATATCTAACTTCATTCGATCATTAAATGTGCAAAACAAAAAGGCGCACTGGCCTTACATTTTACGTCTCTTTACCAGCATGTTACTGAAAGGAATTACTGACTGGGCACATTAGTATTTTTGAGACAATAACTCACTGGAAACGTATTTGTTTAGCTCATGTTAATTTGCAAGAAGAGTGTAAAATTTCGGAAACATGTCGACGTTGTTATGGAATCAATATCAGACATACTATTGGTATATATTTTCATTGCAATGTTAGAAAAAAAAACTATTTCCTACGGAATTATTGAGCGACCTCTTCCACTAGGATAATTTGAATTATGCTATACATGAAACTGAGAGCATTTTAGGTCTGGATACACTGCTTATTGAGGCGAACACATTACATCATAATATCAGCTTCATATTTTGATTTGAGGAAAAAGGAAGAATATCTCTCCTGATTGTGACAATATCTCTCAGTATAGACAATTCCGTTAAACGAATGTTTTTTTGGGTTGGAATGACGTATCGTATCGATTCTTCTGACTTTTCAGCTACGTTCCTCCCTGGCAGTGTGGTATTCGTGTTCGCAGTTGAACGCACACAGCTATGAGCAGCTGAAAGTCTTATATCGAATGTTTGCGAAAAGCGTCTATCTTGAAAATTTGCCCACAAAGGTATGAATCTAGTAGCACTAAAAATCAAACTAGCATCGACGGAGGTGTCATTTTATGTGACATGTGAATGTAAAGGCAGAGCACCGACTGAGTTTGTGACTTACAGAATAATTAAGACAATTGAAAGGACCTTTTATGAAGTACAACTACCAGTATTAACAGATCTTATTTGGTAGCTTCGATACAGCTCAACTATACGATACCAAAACATGTAACCTCTTTTTGTCTATTATATCACGTGTTGTTGTGGATCATGTTAGATGGGTTGAACGACCAGACCCCCTTCTCTTGCAGAACGTCAGCAGTTCCTCATACGGCCGATCACTGACGAGGTGAACCTTAATGTGAGTTCAACTTCAATTGAGTTCGTTGATTCACGGCTTTGAACTTCACCAGATTCGGATTTTCAGCACATTTATTGTTCCACCGGTCATTAATTCGAAGCCATCTAAGTTGGCAAGCTAGTTACCGCAAAACGGTTAAAATCCGGCCAAGCAGTCTACCACTGGGTAATCTGAAAATTTACGTTAACGTTGTGATTACCATGAATCAGTTTACTGACTTGACAAATTCAGGACGTCACTTCGGAAGCTCGGCTTTTTGCATTCCAAATTACTTGACGTAATTATTGGACAAACTGAGTTTACTTCTATTGGCTTGACAACCGTGATTGAATAAATCACCACGTAAGTGGGCCCGCAAAGAGCTGCCATAACCAGTCTGTTCACCAAACCACATAGTACTTCTTACAAGTTCATGAGAGCTATTTAGAAGATATCAAAATATCAAACACGAAACAGTTTGTCAAGTTTTCCGAAATAATTGCCTGGACATCTCGTCTCGGCGTAAAGAGCATTTCTCTAATCCATTAAAGCATCTTTACGGTTGCCATGACATAGTTCACATGAAAATTTAGTAGCCTGTCTACACACCGCAGGTGAAACACACAAACATGTCCTAGTTGATGATTGCCTAATTTGAAGCTTGTACATTGTAAATTTTCTGATTTAACTCGCTTGATAAAGGCTCTCCGAGAGGGTCGAAAAGTTGCGAAACCGATAACTCTTTTGGTTTTTAACTCGCTGTGGCTTAACCAAGGAACTACTTAATAATTTTGCTATGAAGTTTCGATGAGAACGTTTGCCTGATAGGCATTTTGTCATGTCTCCAGCAGTCAGTATTCGAATAACTCAGAATCAAATGGGTTAACAATACTGAAGAAAAGAGTTTTAAAATTGTCTGGCTGATTCTGTACAAAGCGTAGATATGTTTTTCAGCGCGATTGCTGTGGTGGTTCTCTTCATTTTCAATCATCACAGTTGGTTTTCGACTGGTTCACGATGTGCGGGCATTTTACTATAAATGTAGACAACTTCTCAATTTAGAAGTTGGTGAACATTGTCAAAACACATACCACACTCCATTTAATCACCGTGGAGTTGTTAAAAGTCGGATGCAAATAAACAGTGGATAAGCCGCTTAATCCAAAATGATAAAAAATGTGAAGAAAGCTGACGCTTTTTTAAAAAAACATCTTATACCCGTAACAATTTTAGTTATCGAATTAGTCTACGAATGTCTGTTTCCCACAAACATATACTCACAAGGCTGGAAAATGAAAACACCAGATATATAGAGTGGTCTTGTGAGTTCATCACGTTCCTTCTTGTGAATATTTCTGTTAATACATAAATGCGTAATCCCCGTAAAAACACAACATCTATGTCCGTGAAGTGCTAGGTGAACTTACAGTTTTATCAGAGGATGTACTAAAGATGCTCTGGCCAATTTCAGACGTAACTGTCACAATCTAGCTAAGACAAACTCACCAAGTAGCTTTTCGAAGTTGAACTGTCCAACGACAATGTCTGTGCATGCTCAGGTTCGCTTGCAGCTTGACCCACAGCCTTGAAAATTGTACTCCGATATTGGTGTGGTAGAGTGTTGTGCTTTACATTTCGGCGCACATAGTTAGGTTCCAGACTTTGATAATCAGACACCACTCGGTCCATTTCATATAGTGATCGTTTATGTAATAACCCAGTGTGACCAGTGTTTTCATTCACCCCATTAGGATAAGCCACTCTTTCCGTTGGTGCAGATGATAGTAGATCCAGCAGTGGTATTTCCACGGTAATTTTTAAATGTGGATTTTGGCTGGTACCATCCGGTTTGTTCACTAACACTGCGCTCCAAGCACCCACGTTGTTCTGGGTTTCATAACTAGTGTTCCGTGGATTGGCTTGCTCGGCAGCCTAGAACAGCAGAGAACATCCACCGCTTGTACTGTTGTAAGTGATCCGACATTTTCTTGCGTCAAATAAACTAGTCAAATCAATTTAAAATATTCAGTCACACAGGTGAAACATACACACAGTTAAGAACTTTGCTACAAATGTTTGGAAGGCGAATTGTCCCCGCCCTGTTGCCCCGATTAAACTGTCGAAAACTGATAACACGGCTGTGTTAAAAAAACAATAACATGATTGTAGATGAACTCATGACATCCATGTTGATAAAAATGAGAGCAAATCAAACATCATCAATTTTCTTTATGTGCTGAGATTCCGAAGGCGACCGTACTTTGCGCACTGACTACTTACAAACCTAAAGTTACTCGCGATTCTGAGGACTGTGCTGGCAAATAACCCCAGTCCCTACCTCTGCTCGTGAAGAGTTTACTATGTCAACTTGTCTGCTTTGAAGCGGTAACTTTCGCTTTCCTGTTTACAATTCACTGTTGAACACTTCTATCATTTTTGGTGCTTGAATGTTATACATAATCGAAAGTTTCATGTTCATGACGATGTCTTATTGCTGCCTGTGAATAAGTAAGGATGGGCTAATAAAGTACAATATTTAAATCTCATTTAACACCAGGTTACGTTAGTGTGTGGCAAGATGCCGCTTGTTGAACAATTCGGTGATATCTGTTGTGATTGTCAGAAATAAACAACGCAGAAACTATAACAACCTTGACCCTTATTTAAACTGTTGCGCATATGGTGTTAATCACTAAACTTCTCATAAATGCTGTTATACTCATTGCTGACAATAAGCTGTACAATCGCGCTCAAGGGATAATTATCTGATTTGCTCAGTTCGAGTCTTATTGCTGCCACGTCGAAACGAGCTCTGGGGTTGAGCTGAGTCAATTACTTCATTTCCGTATTTCACCAGTTATTTAAGCCAATAATGTCACTTTTACTACCTTACATACTTTGGGTAGATAGTAACACTTTTTATGATATGGGCTGTTAGCCGAGTTATGGTAAGTTCAGCAACAAAATTCTGACTCAAATCTGAACAGCACATTACATTAAGCAACATTGTCTTAGTTCACATGACGTTGTGATATTTGTTTGGAACACAACTTGGAAAAATTAATAAGGACATACATGTGGCAGTTACTGTAAACTGTTGAACGTACTCAGAAAAGTACCTATTTTATAAAGCGTACATGATAAGCTCTTAGGTGACAAAAATTTTTGGAAACTTCCGTAAGCATTCTCAAGAAAGTTGTTGATTTGTAGCAATAAAGGTAAGTAGTCATGCCTATGAATGTTAAATTAGTGATGCGTAAATTCCACTCACTCCTTCAAAATTTAGACAGTTTTCTAAAAACCATGTTAAGAGAAACTTGAAATGTAACACGGAATCCATAGTCTTATAAATAAGGTACCACATGGTATATCTCTTAACTTTTTGGGCATTCACTATACGGTTCATGTGATTAGATCCTCCCACCTTTCTTGTGGGACTAACTGAACAAAGTTCATGAGGTTACTTGATTCTGGGCCGTACACTTGCCTCGAAATTGAACAAAACGTGAAATCGGAATTGATTTTATGTAACTGGAGTTGATCTCAACTTGGAATTCGCTTCACGTTTGTGACCACTCTCACGAGGTTGAGGACTGCAATTCTCTAGGAATATTCAAATTCCCTATCAAAACCAAGCACCGATCTTCCTTTAATTCGTAGATATTCACTGTTTAAGTCTGAGACACTTTCAAGGTATTCGAGGCCGAATATGATTCAATAATGAATGGTATTTTCCTACGTCTTCTCATAAAGTACCGGTGGTAATCAGCGTGCTTCTCACGGCTTTCCAGTGCTAAGATACAGATTCATTTCGTGAGTATTGTCTAATTGCTTACATGAGAATTGACTTGTGTCAATCTATAAAACACTATCTGCTTGCTTAGAGAGTAGGTTCCACCCTACGTCGTTTAAAGGTAAAAGCACCAATTGTTTATTTTTTATGTATCATAAGGTCACTTTACACATCCGGTGATTGCAGCTATTTTTACAAGGCCTTATATCAACCGACTTGAGAGAGTTTCTGGCCGACATCCAAACAGTGTCGATACAGACGCTCAGGATATCATTCAACAAGTCGTCCGTTACGACCAAAAAGAGTACAGGTAACGATGAAAAGTAACTTCGTTTACGTAGGGAGTTCATTCAAAATTAAAATATCCCTAAAAACTTGATAGTTTACTGGCTTTTAACAAACATCCATCATACATCACAATATCTACTTTCGTCTTTTTCCGAATGCAAGGGGATTTTAAAAATTGTGTTACAAACTGCATAATCTGCTCATATATTTGAAACATTACACCGTAGAATTATAGGCGAACATAGCGGTTTTCTTACACTTAATTAACTTCAGCAGCTTTGTAATATCTCAAGGGGCGACTAGAGCTAGCCCCGCCTGTCAAAAAGGTGAACACCCCCGTGTGTGCGTCTTTGGGTACGACAATGTTGAGTGCAAAGGAAGTCCGGTTCCTTAGCAGAGCTTGAATTTTAGAGGAACCATTTTAATCATGCCCCGAAAACAAACGTGTCATTTTTGTCCTCTGTTAACAGTTTTTGCTTGACTGTATTAGAACGACACGGTATGCTGCTTGATGTTACCTACTGTGAGTACCGTACTTTATCAACGATCTAGGTAACAATCATCCGACCAACGCGTACTGGTGTAAACGATGGATACCTCGCAGGCTTGTGCTAGCGATGACCAGACTGGAGGACCTGTTATTTAGCTAACTAACTAGATAGTTATCAAGTCAGCTGAACGTTCATTTTCATATGCGCAAAGCATGTCAGTCATTCACTTGCACTTAGGTGAATACTTTCTTCTCAAAGAGACGCTTACTAATGCGTTAACCGATATGATGAAGCAAGGTTAACACAACTCTATTTGACCACATGTCACCCTGACCTCATCTTGGAAGACGTGTACCTGACGTTCTGTACGGTTTTGTGGAGCCGTTCTGTCTGTTTCATCTTGAAAGTGTTAGGAACTAACAACTCCACAGTCGTTTCTGGTAGATCAGCATGTGCTTCAATGTCCAACACCTTCACCATCTATGATGCTAACAAGACTGAACCGCTGGTCTATTTAACAGGTGCTCTCGATAGTAACTCTGTTAACACCATTCCAAATAAGTTCATTCAAGCTGATTCATCCTGCAGTTATCCCTAGCACTTATTAGATAACTTTCTCTTTTATTTGTGAAAGTTTTCCATGGCCGTGTGTGAACGTCACTCAGCCGAAACCAATTACCCAATCAAATTGAATGGAAAGAAGTTATATGATTGTATTCGCGGCTCTATTATTCTCTAAGTCAATTCCCTTACTCCATCATTTCGGACACGGTACACAAAATGGGAGCACCATGATTTTGGCGTCAACTTTAGCTAAACTGTTGAACAAGTCTTAACAACATGGTATCCCTAAGCAATGTACATTGTCTTGGTGACTTAGTCAAATGGAACAACGGAACACCGGGAGTTTCACTATTAACCCGTTTAAACCTGCAATAAGTCAACCATTTTGATATGGCTTATAAACAAAATCAAACCGGTTGCTTAAAATGAACACCAGCAACTAAATGCGCACTAACTTTTACTGTAAATTACAAAACCCAACCTACTACAACACATGCAGCGTTCCCGCTTAATGATTTTTCCACGAACGCTGCTTCTATCAACAAAGCTGTGTGTTTTATGTCGCTTTACTATGCAAAAACATGACGTACTATCCGCAAACATTCGTACAAGTAATGCTGAACATCACCCAATAAAGCGCCCTTGTTATTCGTTGTTTGATTCACACAGTCTTGATTTTGCTGGTCTTTCACAAGTTTTATGCATGTCGAATCCACAGGACTTCCAAGGCTACCAATCCCGTTAGGTTCATTCAGTCTGCAGGCTCTAGATACCCCGTCATACTGTAATGGGAATAGCCAAAACCAATGCATGAAGATTGGCGTATAACTCACCTCGTAATCCGTTTTGCCAGGTTCCAGTGTGGAGTGTCTAGAATCAGAGTTGGTCAAGGTGGAGCTCATCTTTGACCCAAAGGAACGTGTTGTTGTCTGCGGTGTAGAACTGTTCACAGTTGGTAAATACATATTATATAAGATGTTGAACGATCTAATTTTGAGGGGCAAAGCTCACTTCGCGATGTCTCACTACGTGCTGCCTATGCACGGTGTTGTGTGCGGGTGTACCTATACTCATTAATGAATTAACCAAATCGATTGGTAATTTCGAGTTGTGGTGGTCGATTAAACACCACAAATGTGTGATACAAACGAAATACCCTGAATGATTTTCACAACACGAAACAAAGGTCGAACATAGGTTTAAAATCATTTGTAACTTCAACGAGCCAGTGGTACAATGAAGTTTACTGTTTGTGACCGTATTAAATCAGTGAAGATAAACAAACCCGTGAGAGTTTCTGAGAACATTTATTGCAGTGGATACTTTTAACTTGCACTAAAGCAATAATGATAATTTGTGACTCTTTATGTCGGTTAATTCAGCCGTTTAACAAACACCTAGAGTGTCAGTATGCATACTTAAGACAGCAAAATCAGGCTACTGAGAAGAAAATGAGATCTTAATTATCACAGTCGGATATCTGATGTAGTGATGTCTTTTAATGGCGCCGTCTCCTCATCAAAATAACTTCCTAATACCATGATTTAGTGTCTAGTGAAAATTACCTTGCCGCACATCGGTAAGGGTGCCACAAGTCCATAAGCCTCACTCCCGTTACATTAGCCGGCATTCATAATGATGTCAACAGATAAATCCTTTGCATGCAACAGAAATACGTCCGAACAATACGATTTGAACCCAGTGTAAAATGAAACCGAAACTGAAAGAATGCGCATTAGTTACTGGTCTGCGTAGTCTCTGAACCGGAGGCCATAACTGAGGACAAACCGCGACCAGAGTTACGTGATCTCGACGTACGTTTATTGGTGAACGGCCGCTGTTCAGCCCGACGGGGATATTACGATTTGGCGGCTATCAGGATACAAAAATAAATGCCAAAATGGATGGACGAAGGGCGAGCGGGACGCAGACAAAAAACTTATGACCGACGACATGACAAAGACAGTAGGCTTTCTGGCATGGAAGGTCGAGAGCTTATTGTTGGATGATGTTCAATTTGAAATAAACCAAATCCCCGACTACTCATCAGTAATCTAAAATATCGTCTAGCCGGTTTAATGAGATGGAAGACTTCAACCTGTCTAAGAAGTCCTAATCGCGGGGTTATTGATTGGAGTTAACAGACGGTAACTGTGTCTCCTATCGAGATGAGTGAGCAACCTGATCATTACTCACAAGCGAAAGTGGTTGAGAGTTCATGTATAATAATTCGGTCACGCTTAATATGAGGTCAATGGCGCAGTGGTCAACACGGTTGCTGCGTGAACAACGTGGCCGTGGTTCTAGTCCCGGCGGCAGTGACGAGGATATGCACTACTGACGAGCTCTAATGAGAGTGAAACTTGAGTCTAGTACTTCTTTTCAAAAAGGGCCGACTGGAATATCTATGGGAATACGACAACTGCAATCAGTTGTGGGTGATGTTCAACTTGAAATTAAGCAAATCCCCGACTACTCCTCACTAATCCAAATGAGTATTATCGAACAAACGTTTGCACATTTTAGAGGAAAGATGCTCCTTTGACTGAGGCTATAGTGGGATACAAGTTTGTCTCAGGAAAAATTTGTTGCCATATTCAGATGCCTCACTTCAGTGGTTAACTTTTGATTGAGGTTTTTTTTCCTTCTATTTCGGGAGCTCGTATTTTATTGAGGAATTTCAGGTTGATAGGTTCGGTAGCCCAGACATTGCTTCAAACGAAACTGAGCCTGTTGCCTACAGATGAATTTCAACAAACTTTTTACAGTCATTATTCATTCAGTATTATTCCTCCATCACAAGTCGGTTGGACAGGCTATGAGATTGAGTTACTAGTGAATTACCGCTGGATGGATATAAGCTAGACTCTCCTCGTGAACTGAAATGCAAGAAAAACTGACCAGGACAAAGTAACGGTCTGCAAACGGGCAAAGCAAAAGAGTAGGAAGGAACACCGAATTCGAGCCCTCGTGGCTGTGAGTTGTATAACTCGCACACTTAAATCAACCGTGTCCATCCGATCCAAGTTGCACAGACAAATGAATTATGGTACAACCTTCACATTGGCCCTAATCGTCGGCTTCGGATATATGAGGCACTTATGGGAGCTTGCGTTCATGTTGGATTCACGAAGATTCAGTGTTTTTATGTTTTCCAGGTTGCGGTTTTGAATTAACAATAGATCGAAAATCCACGTCAGACCGTAAAGTATGTAAACCTGTATATGTTGCGGTCTGCTAACAGTTTTGTCATAGAACAAATGTAGATATACCCAATATTATTTACTATGGGAAAATATTCCTTCCGGTAAGTTTTTCTGTTTGCAAGTTTAAGGTTCACGCTTGCCGATTAATCTTATTTGGTATGGGTGTATATATTTTTGTGTACACCAATTCCCTTTGGTTGGCAACAGTTCCAGCCAGCTTACGCGGCAGGCAGTAAAAATCAAAATATTTTTCTTTCCTTTATTCTGTTTTTGCCACTCCTTAATGAATTTGCGATTATTTACAGCTTCCTATACATTTTTGTTACCTTTCTATTATACTTTCGTCATTATCGCCTTTCGTAAATCCTTCTCGTTGAATATTGTCGTTTGATTTGAAGGATGCATGTATACACTGATGAATACTGTTTGTACTCTCGTCATCTTCATTAATCATTGGCGGTCACACACAAACTATACAACTTGTACCACTGTATGGGTTCTGAATACATTCAAAGTCTCCATTTTCTGAGAACATGTATCAGAAGTGCTTCTGACGACACTGGAGAAACGGTCATTTGTCATAAGATTATTATTAAGAATATGCTTGTCGTATCAATTTAAGCTATTGAGATGAATCACCGACGGACTGTGATTTCTTTATCATTAGTGTGCATCTATAATAACAGGTTCTTGTTTCTTGAATAACAAAAACAATATAACTAAAACCAGTACAAAGTCATTTCCATAATATTTGCTCGGAAGGTCTCATTTTGATTGCAATGTCGAAGGCTGTTCAAAGTTTCTAGTTACGAGTATTACATTTAAATTCCACTAATTGTACGGTAGCTCAAGTTATCAGGAAATAAATCTTGACTCGTCAATAGCTTTGACGTTCCACTGGAACAAGTACTTACAGCTCATGTTGTGTTTGGATATGCCAAACCTTGTACACGACTCTAACGTTGGTTCATCTGTGATGCGTACGATTATCCATCTCATGTCTAGTTGTGACACGATTTCACTGGGCGACACCTTAGCATGCTTGTCGAGGAGAAGGGCAACCGTTCACCAATAAACGTTTATCGAGAACACGCCACACTGATCACGGTCCAGTTAATTGTTTTTTTTCATCTGGAGCCTCTCATTCAGACATTGCGCACACCACTGACTGGTCCGCGTTCTCTAAGTTCCGGTTTCACTTTACACTCTACGTCACACCTCAACTTCCAACCCTACCTCCGGAATATAGTCTGTATCTCATCTGCATGATTATCGTTGCCACTTGTGAACGGCTTCAGGTGGCCATAGTGGGCTAACGTAGACGGAATATTCGAGGATTCAAGATCTTTTATCAAACTGATAAAGTAAACACGTTGTGTTATACTACAGAAAGCCTTTTCCGTTGTTTTCGAAATTATTTGGAAATACTCGAAAACACCATCTTCTGAGATAATCACATTTTACACCCAAGTTTCAAGGGTGGCGCGAACGCGATTTTTCACACTACACCTTTTAGTGCCAGCGTACTCTCTTAAAATGCATTTTTCGCATCTGATCTGCCAGTCTTATAGTGTCGACCAATTTTCAAACATATTCCACTATCATAAGTTGCATTCGGTTTTCCGAATACAGGCAGTTATGGGGATGTAGCCGAACTTCCTGAATAGCCCATAAACAGCCGCATGAACAACATATTTTTCAAAATGGACCCCTGATCAGAGTGTAACGCTTATGGTGTTCCTTAGTAGCAGATTCAGTGCTCAACAACCACATCGGCAACAATTCAAACTTCCGAACCTTTTCCAATAAGGCATCCAACGGGCTAGCAGTACGTGTACACTTCAGCATAAGTTTCCTACAGTATGAGGCGAGATCCAAGAAGCCACACAATTCCTCGGTGTTTTCTCGAGTAGGCCGAGCCACAACTTGCTCAATTTTCCTCGTGTACGTTTGAATAGCACCCTCGAAATCACACTCCTAAGATAAATCATTTCTCCATTCAATTAGACCGAACGGGGCTGAACGTTAGACCAACTTGCGATAAATCTCCAGAGACGTTATACAGAATTTTTAAGTGTCCCTTGTTCATCTTCTCTTGCATAGTAATGTATTTTGAGTAAACAGAGAACCGATGAAGGCCAAGATCCTCCAGTTACACTAGACGCCGAAACTTGGCAGCGGCAACTGATCTCCCACAGGGTATTGGTTGGAACTTATACAGCCCAGAGGGTAACACAACCGCTGACTTAGTCCGATCTGACAATAGCCAGGGGCTAAATCCAGCAACTTGAAAAGGATAAAATCCTCCAGAGCGTCAAATGGATCACCGGTGCTCGGTAGCGGAATCTTACCTTTGACGGATGCCTTTTCCAATCCCTTAATTATAAGGCTATGATTTGTGGCGATCTAGTCGCTTGACTGCGTTTGAATAAAAAAACCTCAAGATCCCCCATACATAGCAATTCCACAGTGCTGGCAACCATAACCATTAATTTGTAGCAAGAGCCGAGATTAGATTTCCATCGATTACCGATGGGATGCATACACCGTTACCGATTTGATCACTTGAATTTTTGTAACGCTGCTGCACTTGTGGAAAGTAGTGCCGGTTTTCAAACCACAGCAATGTGCCCCATCTACAGATCGTGGAAAATTTCGAGAAGAGGTTAGTATACAACCCTGTCGCACTGTATCTACCATTCTGCAACGTCCAAAGAATGAATAAGAGATATCTTTCGTTTCGCGGCGTAAAACATGGTGGTTTCGGTGTATCCAGAGTGGCATCGATCCTGTCTCAGTCTTCGGCAACGTTCAGCCTGGTTGGAGGTTGCAGAAAGAATTCAGACGCGCTGCTCACGGTGAACACACGGATCATCAATTGTTAAAACCCTCACACATGTTGATTCTTGAGGAACTCCTCGTCGTACGATTGCCCGGCGAAATGACAAACGTCAGTAACGCAGTCATTGCTCTAACTCATGAAAGTGACTGTCGATCAGTGAAGATTGCGGGTTTGCAAGAATTTCTGATTGCAGAAGTCAGGGTAACTCAGTCAAATACTTTCTGATTAGGCATCAAGATAATTAACTCATTTGTGAATTGACATCCACAATTGAACTGCACTATTTACTGCTTCAACTGACTTTCCGAAATTTCACTTTGTTCGAAATTCTGTGTTGCAACCTTAGGGAAAACATTTCTATTGAAAGGAGGACTAATAACTACTCATTTTTTGGGGTGTTCGGATGTTGGTATTCTGACATTCAGACCTTAAACTTTTGGTTAACTTTCAAACGTTAAGTCGAAAGGTCGTCACACCATTCTGTAAGAAGATGGACAATCATGGCCCTTCAACAATTGCAACACCCAAATTTACATTCATGATTTCAACTCATATTGTTACAAAAGTTTTGTTACTTTATGCAAAATAACAGCGGTCTACTCGGCTAAACCGTCAGTACGCCCAAATTTCTGTTATTACGGTCGTTATATTTACACGCCTGCTCATTTGTCTCTTGTGAAAGTATCTTCTTGAACAGTGGGGAAACTTTCAACGAAATCACGTCCTGACTGTTCATGTTCATCTCCCTGATTGAGTCGATAAACTGAACCGTGTTCAGGAGACAATACTTTGCTGGTCCCAACTTGAGGGGTTCATATAAACTGAAGTTTTTTTTTGCTGGGACATGATAATAAGAGTTAGCCGTATCTCAAAAGGAGGTCTATTTTACAATTTGGACGGACCTAAATGGGTGCATCAGTGTAATCCCAAAAGATCACAAAAATGGGATGCTGATGTCATTTGAGTTGAGAGATGTTGTTCAAAGCTTTTGGCATCATTCTGAACAAAACTCAGTTTCGGTAATGGTCGGATCGATAGGTTTTCCGTTTAGTTGATTTAAATGAGCAAACAGTGTGAGAATTAGTGGCGGTTACCGAAAGTCTGACTGCTCACAGGGAAGGCAAATGTTATTAAACTTTGTACTCAATTGAACACAACACTTTCGTTTGCATAATCAATTTATGACGACGTACACACTAGCCAATTTACGAACTTTGTAATACTATGATCAGTCTTGAGGAAGTTTGCAAATTTTTTGGACAACTAACCAAACTGTAGTCTGGCTATTTATGTCAAAGTAGTCGATGAAGTGTTAAGAATCTATCTGAACGCAGGCACTAACTTGACGATGTAGCGACGGTTCCAATTGTGAATTGCGGTCACTGTTGAACTTATTGCCATACGACATGGATTTAAACTACTAATCTTGAACGATAAGTTGAGTGATCGGCACTCAGCCCACCGATACTAGCTACGGCATATTTTAATACTCGAATTACATTCGGTTTCTTAAGTTAATACTCCAGGTTACTAATGGCTAACAGATGGTTTCTGTGCTTTTTAAAAGCTCACTGGAATGCAACGTTGTACTCATTACAAAACTGCTCACAATGGTATTAATCAACATCGCTGTAAAGTAATCGATAATATTTGCGATAGAGTACAGCACTCAGCCAACACATAGGGGACGCCCATGTGAATTGCGTTGCTCAGGCTGTGAGTTTATCCAAATCATCCTCATCTAGATTGGTTAGACGTCCAGCGACCTTGTGTGATCAAAACAAGTTACTGTTTGCTGTTTTTGGTTTATCGGTTTCTGTGGTTCACCGAGTCGAAAACTCATACCCTCAATGTTGTTGCAGCTGACAATAATTCAACCGACTGTGAACATTCTGGCCAAAATTTGTATGCCGATGTAAAGTCCGAAGACGGATAATTTTTCACAGACACAAGCGGAATACTTACCTTCTGTAATCACCAGCAAATATAGTCAGATTTAACTGGTCTAACGATACTGTTGTGCAAGTGTCGCTTGTGTTGATTGTTTGAAAGTTGATAAACCAAAGTTTTGCAGCGGTCGCTGAAACCATCAACAATGAGCAACAGGTGAACACACAGGAAAGCTTGACAATTCAAAACTGCATGTAAGTGGTCTGAGTCGGTAGCGAGGTGTTAGCAATGTTTGTTCATTATTTGACCAAAACGTTATTCTTGTTCACATGAAGAATGAACTGACATCCAGGCAAACCGCGTGCTTCGAACAGTAGTCTATAGTTAACTTCAGTTAAAGATGGTCGATATTAAGTATGTGTTGCGGAAAGTGGTGATATTGGAAGTTAAGTGTATGTACATTTATGTGTATGTGAATGGTAAGGTGGTCTTTGATCGTTCACCTCATTACGTGGTCTGTTAGTAAGTGGCGTAATCTTCCTTCGTATGCTCTTCAGGGTTTATGGTCGAAGAGCTTAATAGCCAGTGCACCCACAGGTTCGGGTAATAACGTAGTGCAAAGCGAAATTCGATGAGATATAAAAAATTTGAGTAGCCTGGGAGGCCATTACAAAACCTAATAGTGGCAAAAAGAACTGCTCTAGAATATCTATTGGTCATTTCTTGCTAATCCCCATGAGTTTATGGTGTAGAGAGACGAGTGTGGCTTTCGGGGACTGCTGTTGGATTCGTGGAGGTTTGATTGGTACATTTGTTGGTTTATTCCTTGTGCAGTATTGTATGTTTAATTCGTTAGTGAATTCTTGGTTTGCTAGCAAAACGCCGACCCAAAGTTTAATTTCGCCCTGACTTTCGTCTTGAGCTGTTAACAATAGTGATATATTTTGTAACCTGGCAACAGGCATAGAATTCACCTGTCTCCTCACTGTACCTATCATTGCCTACTTATTGAAACTGTCATGCGCAATGTTGTCTTACTCATCCTGAACTTCATCCAAACCTGACTATGTTGATGAACCTACTTCTCGTTGACTTGGAGCCATTTTGACAGGTCGTTTTCGGTTGTTGTGTTCCAAACGCCTTTTCTACAGGACACAGAGTATCTGGCTAATTCACACACAAGGCATGAGAACATTTTCATTGCGATTTTGTTAGTGATATCGTGTAAATTCCAACCGTTTGTATGACCCTTTTTGACGTCCTCTCGGACTTGGAGGATAGTCTCATTAATCCGACCGTCTGATTCAGTGTTATTGAAGTAATCGATTACTCGTCACACACGGATTATCATTAGTCGCCAGAAGCCTTTTAATATTGGTTCATTGACCAGGTTACAGCAGGATTACAGATTTTACAACATCTGGATTTCTCAAGTGTGTAAACCATGTGGTTGTTCGGCTAGTGACCTTGGAAGGTAAAATGCGAAGGAAGTATCGGCCGAAATTTTTCGAACAGTGTAGCTCGAATATAGTGGCTCTCTCAATTAGGAATGTTCAAGGTCGAGCTAAGGCGGAAGTTAATTGACCGTGTTGAGATGAACTAAAGTCTCTTAAGGACAAGAAATATATAAGCAACCTGTCTTAGTTGCAGTCAATGCGTTACAGAGTGATAGACGATATAAAACTTGTTATCATTCTATCGCACTACATGGTTATATAGCTTTTGGCACACACCACTGCACAACAAAAAGCAATTTAGGATACTTCACTCAGTAACGCGTAATGCAACAAATCCAGCGTATGTGATATGTCATTATGCCCATCCTATCTGTGATTGCAAGTGACTAGTCATTAGGTGCCTAATGTGTTTCGCATTACAAGCAGGTGTTCTTGTATGTGCTCAATTATTTTGCACAAGCCTGTTGTCGTTTAGTTCAACTTTACACGCAGGTTACTGAACACAGATCATGGTGAACGAACATTGTTTAAAATTGCAGCATCTAATAATAGTCTCAAACCACTCCAATTCTAGCTATCTATCATATTCTTAGGATGCATTTCTAGAGGAAAGTTTATGCAGTAACTGTGCTATTCATCAATAAAACGTAATATTTCAGAAGTAGAAATGAACTATCCGCGGCAACGAAGGAAACACTGGTCCGAGGTATATAACTGGTTAATCGTAACACTCAGTCCCAATACATCGACTATATCAGTATGCGCTGAGTACAAAGCACTGCAGCCGCATTCCAGGACTTTTCCAGAGCCACGTGTTATTCGTGTGCTAAACACATTCTGTTTCCCACAAGATAGGAGGTGGACCAATCAAACTAATAACCTGGTTACCACTATTGGTACTTCCATAACGGACCAGCGGTGATAACAGCTGAATTTGATCCAGAAATCTTCTGAAATACGAGCAACAGATTGGTGCAGATGGCATCTTTCGATATCGTTACTCTATGTTGTACAAATCTGCTTCGATATACAGAAGACGAATACACTATTATCTTGTGTAAATTTGGTTGGGAAACACACCGGCTTTTATTTGCCAGCCCTCACTGTAGTTTGTTGTTTCCTCACAACTGCAATTTTTAGTTTTAAGTCCCGACAATCAGTGTTAAACCAAAATACATCAACTCACATGACTTTCAACCACTTCGCCTACTTGTCCGTCCTAAATGTCGTTGAGTTTCAACGTTCTGATTAGTCCGTTTTTATATCCTCGCAACTCGTTGAAAATGACTCAAGTTATTCTTAGCCCACAGCCGGTTTTCAAAGCATACATACTGATTGCTTATATGTTTGATTCATGTCAGCCTTTATGAGCCGAGAATCGTTTTGATACATCTGCAGTGACATTAAGATTCAGAAGTGATTTTCACAATCAAGTGCTATGTCGGACGTATTGTGCATGCTGAATTACTTACGGATGAGAGACTGCATGACAGTACTAATTAGAAAAGTTGTTTCTGTTAAATGCTGCGGTTTATCTACGACCATTTTTTGTGGTTTTAAGAATTGTTGGGGCAGTTCCGTTCGTAGTTTATCCGAAAATCAGAATGTGTCAAGTGATTTTGACAGCAACCGAATAACACAGTTAGTTTTATTATTCGCGTTCAAAGTATTGTTTTTGTCTGTCGTGGGAAATGCATGTATCAACTTTTATTTTAATTATAGACAACTGGGTTAAACAGCGCTCCAGATATAATTCAGTTGCACAAATGCAGACTCCATCAAGCCAAGTGGTTCCAGTAGTCAACAGTTGTTAAACTCTAAATGCTGAATGGATGGACAAGCTATGGAAATGTGTATAGGTAGATCAACAAAACGCTGGATTTCTGGTAATCTAGGAGGCGCATAGATTAAGCGCGAAAAGGTAATCCGAACACTGTTAAACATCTGTTGACTGAGGGTATCTCCCCAAAAAGGCGGGCTAATGATTATATCTAAAAATGTTAGTTTTTTTTTTCAAACAGTTAGCTCAGCACATAGCTTTCATTGGCCCACAGTCAGTCACTTTCACGAGTTGGAACAATGACTGCATAAAAGTTCGCAAACAGGTAGTTTACACTATCTAATAGCCAGCATTTTTACCAATCAAGTTCAGTGTTTTGCGTATTGTAAATAACCTAATTATCTAGCATAGAAAATAAGTCCTGTTTGCCACTCCGTTGATTGCCTTATCCTGAAGTATACTTTGATCGAATCAGATAATTGCTTGTTAATATTTGCCAATATTAGCATCACTGCGCAAAATCACCGCTCATGTGACTATGTGAGACGAAATTTATCATGACCCCGGGTGCTCAAACGTTTGACCTTTAGAATTCCAGCAGACTCAATTTTGGTACCAGTTTAGTTGAATATACTCAGACAATCAGGATGTTAAGTGCAGATTATGACTGCACAAACTGACACAATCATCTCACATTCTACAACCTTCACTTTGTTCATGTCAGTGAGAAGAAGGCTGGCATATGCTAGAATTTCGTATTAACTGCTCAGTACCAAAATAACAATAGTCAAGGTAGTAAATGACAAACGTGGTAGCGTGTTAGGAAGAGAAACGGTAAATGGAGTAGAGAAGAGGGCACAAAGTTATTAGGTCAATCGCGTATAAGTGTTTTTGTACACATAATGCTAACGTGAGACAGCTAATCGTGACCACCTTGGCAAAACGCAGAAAACGAGGGTTAGTGTGTTGCATTATAGTCCTGTCCGTCTTCTTATTGTTACGTTCAGATTTATGAAGAGAACCAACTGTTTCCAACTTCCAATTTGTTCATTTGGTTTTAGTAAAATGGTCAAAGTTCCAGATGTCTTACTGTATTACCATGGACAATCTGAATAGATGACCAAAAATAGAGCGAACACATCACCTTGCACGAGTAATAGCCCGTAGAAAACAACAAAACAGCCTAGTTCGCATGAAACTTGTTATGGCATCAGAGTATGACAGACAGATAACGTAAACTATTTAGAAATCATCTTGCATGGCCACATTGTAAAAGCAACTGTTTTTGTGTTCTAAGAATGGCCACAAATTGTGCTTCACTCTAATTTCATGGAATTCTTTGGTGTCCTGTTCATTACTATTTCGCCGATTTTGCACAAAATTTGCTTTTGTCTGTCTGACAAGTTTGACACCAGGGTCTGTTTTTACGTTATGTAATGATGGATAGAACTCGTAGTTTTCACGTTGACTTCTCAAGCGGCCACCGCGGGTGATGAGTCCGGCTGCTGGATAGTCCGTGTATGTTGTTGGATGGCGAGTGCTGAATGTTTCACGATACGTCGTTCCGTCGCTTATCAAATTTTCGGTGATTTCAAATGGAGGTTCGGTGACCTGAAACAAGAACGAAAGTAAGCACCACACCTCTCAAAGAACACAATTGGACCTCAGCTCTTTTGTTCGGAAGATAGATATGAAAGAACATTTTAGTTGGGTCAGGCCTAAGTAGGGAAATAACATTAGGACTAGGTTACCTCGTCATTATGAAACATGTTGTACCAAATAAACACGAAAGATTTAGATTAGACCGTTTACTTTTGGTATTGGTATGTTCGCCGAGCTTGGCATTTAGGTTGCAAACGTTTCATCACCAAGCGAGGTGACATCATCAGTGCGTAATCGTTTTAGCGTATAGTTTGTGAGCGTGGAGATTGGTCAACAACAACAACAACAACAACAACAACAACAACAACAACACCACTGTTCACATCTATCCGAAACCGTTTACTTTTTGGTAACATCATTCAAAATACCCTAAGATTGAAAGTAATGAATTCAATTGTATTTGGGTTTTAACTAAAAATTCCAATAAGTCTAAGTGACAAAAACCAATGATATTTATAAATGAATCAGACGCACAGGTTTCGATACAATCTTTGGGGCGTTCTTTCGGTTCATAATCGTTTTCGGCTCCGACCCGGTCTCGTATTGTCTATAATCCATGTTGTACGTGGAGACAGGCGATGTGTTCTCTTTTGCATTCAACTGAACTAAGTCATCTGAGGAGCTGTCGTCTGAACTGTGGACCTCAGTTTTCAGTGCAGGGCTCACCACGTAAGGACTTTCTGGACGCCAAAACGTGCCAGTGTTAGAACGTTCATATTGAACAGGAGTACGACAAAAGTCCTTGGAGTAGACCGAGCGATTTGTGAATGGTCGCTTTGTTTTGATTGGAATGTGTACCATTCTGGGAAGATCCGCTTGTTCTGTTTAGAAAGATATTGCATATGTGAATTAGAATTATTGGTACAATCCCCTAAGTCAGACTATCACTTTTACAGGAAAAGACGAATCCTGTTTTCGTCATTTTTTGACGCTTTTCATTAATCGAAGTATTGTCTGTATGTGCAGTAATGACTTTGCGCTACGACTGTGCATTGCTGAACATGAGCACCCTGTGACGTCGCATACTTATTTGCATACCTGCCGTTTGTCAGTGACTAGACCAGAAACATCTTATTTGGCCGTTTCTTACGCAGATATAAATTACCACTTCACGGTCGTTACAAAACCTACCACAGGTCTTTTCAATCTGTCAAATGGTCATACTTTAACAAACTTTGGAGATTCTATTTTTGTTGCACACTCCGTTACTCGTAGCGGTTTTATTTGTAAAAGTTGACAACCTCTACACACAACTGTGCTCTCTTTTAAACATGGGCAACTCTTTCACTGAAACGAGCCACCCGGGAGGCCGTTTTGAATGTGGAAGCTACAAGCGAATACTATTGTTAATCATTCTGTCTCAAAAATAATTGCCCTACAATAACTGGAAAATACTACCTCGTAGACTCGTTGGACAAAGGCAACATATATTGCTATTTCAAAAGTCACACGTTAGCATTAGAATATAAAACATGGTTCTGTTATCTTTTTCAAACGTTGCCGGCCCAAAACGAAGAAGGCTTTGACCAGATTCCGGTGATTTACAATAAGTTGTTTTTTCTAGATCAGAAGGTGCAAATCTCACCTCAAACACATGACACACGTGTCAACCGTTTTGGCAATAAACTCGCGTCTGTAGCGCGGTATGGAAAACGGAAAAAGGACACAAACCCGTTTCATCCAGGATTTTAGACTCATTGTAACGTAAACACCATCGGACTCGATCACCCATTTCATAGACCGCACATGTTGACCTGACGAAGCTGAAACTCGCGTGATCTCTGTTCATTCGTTAATACGTTCTCCATTTTATGAGGAAACCGTACTGAACACTTCGCCACTGAGCTCGCATTAGATACGACTAAATTAGCGTATCCAAATGCTCAACCACCTTAGTTTTTGAGTAATGTTCAGGTTGCCCAATCGTTACGATAAGATATGCACTGTCGACAAGCTTTAATAAAAGCGAAACTCGTGTTTAGTAATTTTCATTGAATGGAACTGAGTCGAACTGAATGCGAAGGCTGTCAGCAAATGTGAACAATATTCAACTTGAAATTAGGTGAATTCTAGACTACCCATCGTTAATGCGATGTCGATTATAACTTTCTTGTCCAGGTTTACCCGCGGTAGCTGAAATTTGGCAGATTAAAAGTTACTTGAAGATTTGTGTTGTGTTCACAATATTGATTTTATATTGACCAAAGAAGACCTGGATTTTTTTGGTGCGAAGAATTTAACGGACTGAAGGCTAAAGCACTGAGACTAATAGGTAATAACTTGTCAGACACTATGAGCACATCATAATTTACCTAAGTTGGCATCCAATACCTTGTTATTCTAGGACAAGCGGTATTTGTCTTCAGTGAACTAGTCAACAACTTTTAATTGTTCGGTGGGCATTGGGTCAATATCCAAGTGCTTTTATGCTTCTCATATTGTTACTAATAAGTGGTTAGCCAATGTTAATAATTTAGAAGAGGACTAGTTATGAAATACCTTGGTTCCGGCTTGAATCGAACCAGCAAGAGAAACAGCCTGCTCATAAATGACAAGCGCTCAACTGGTTTTGCCACATAACTAATGCGGAGGCTCGGAACTATCATATTTGTACTCGGTCACCCATATGTTCCATTGTTTCACACGAATCCTTCAAGTAATCTGTGAAATTTCAACAAGATTGGTAACATTCGTCGTTTTCCGATGGCCGTGTTTATTCTGCTGGCCAAGTTACCAAACTCTGAAATCTTCCGAAGTGTGTTAGTGGTTGTGCTTAATACGAAACCTATAGACTGACTCGTGTTATTACGCTGAGATTGATCATGAAAATTAAAGAATGTAAACAGCATTTTCCAATCATTCCTATCATGCATGTGAACTTGGAAGTAATGCAGTCGAGTTATTTAACGAACTAAAATAGTACCTTATAAAATGTTAACATTCTTGAAAGTGTATATGACAACATAATCGAGTGATGTACGTCCTTGTGTATGAGAACATATCATTAATATGAAGAGGAAGTGCTGGTGTGTTAATCAGGTTAATGCTCGAATGAGATTCAAATTGATCACGCAAAACTGGTGATCTGTTTGTAACCTTGACCTACAATACTTAAATATTTCCTCAATAAAAGCAAATTGGTTATCTTTATTGTTTTACTTTTATTTACTGTAGCGATTCAACAAAACATCTGGTATTGACGTCGTGGTTACAGTGGGAAAGACTGCCTCATCACATGTTCATTAGTGTTGTAATCGAAATTGCCCTAAATACAACATACCTGTTTGAAAAACGCAGTTAATTTGCTCGTCATATAATTGATGAGAATGCATGAGCGGGTCAGTTCTATTGATGGCTTATGTCTCATATTTGGCTTATTTAGATTTGTGTACATGTGCAGCGTGGGGACAAGAAGAAAGCCAACGTCCGTGCCTCTGACAAATAATTTGGTTTAGTCGTGATTAGTATTCCGCTGGATTAAAATTGAGGCTACTTCCTGTCAACAGGTTGAAGCAAAAGGAATTGTCATTGGTGTTTCCTAGGCTTTAACACAAGAGAATGTAGCGGCGAGTTAAGCATATTCTGCAGATTAAAGTTATGTAATAGACGACTGTTGCGAAGATATACCCATACCTCTGTGTTCACTCATCGCATTTATTCAGAAAACAGTTGGAAGCATATATTCTACGAAATAGGAGAGGTTGTTCCACTATTCCCTGTGACAATGAAAAGTGACGTACAACGACGGCGTCCGGATGTTTCTGCTGACAGTGAGTTAGTACTCCACTTGAGGACCCCAGAGATCCTACGATTTCTGCACAAAGCTATACCACAGAAGTAAATTGTTTTGCCGTTTCCCTAGGTGAACACAGCGGTAGCTGTTGCTTATGCTGGTGATCACCGCCCAAGTCTCCGGTCTATTTTCTTCGTTAATCGTGACACATCCGAATGGTCATGAAAAAAGCGCCCTCCTACTCATTTTCTGTTTGTTGTCATTGTTATTCAGAATGTAATGTAGATGTTGTGAGCGTTTAATTCAGGTTTATGCGCTTCTTTTTAGTGCCCTGGTGCCACTTGCATAGTTTGAGGGATTGTGCCGGTTCACTGTGAGCCACGTTGTCAGGGGTACGATATTTTCCTTCCAGATAACGTACTTTGGTTATTGTAACCATCTCTGATTGTTCAAATCGAACCAATTTAGGAGACATTTAGATGATGCTGCTGTCGCGGTACAGTGTGATGGACATTTACAGGGACAGTTGTGTGCTCGCATCAGCAGGTTTTGAGCTACATATTGGTCTAAAGAAGACGTTTGTCGGAAAGAATTTGTGA
Organism: Paragonimus heterotremus; assembly: GCA_013368495.1. NCBI lineage: Eukaryota > Metazoa > Platyhelminthes > Trematoda > Plagiorchiida > Troglotrematidae > Paragonimus > Paragonimus heterotremus. Next base: position 94,972 of record LUCH01000944.1, on the reverse strand, counting down.
ACACTGCCCGGCGTGGCTTCGCTCCGGAAAAACAAAGAACATTAACTCATCCATTCTGGCCCACCTAGTCGACTGTGACTGACACACAGACATACATGAGGCGTTTCGCATTGTCTACCGTGCCCCGGCCGCCGCGTCACGAAGGCTCAAGTGGCGCATCCTGTCTATAGCCGAGGCGGTCGCAATCCGATTACGTCAGCCGGACTGGTGTTCAAAAACGGTTCGTTCACATCCTGGGATTACCTTGGCCAAACACCAGCAGTCAACCCATGCGACAGTTTGATCCCGACCCCCCCAACTCACCTCAGTTAACACCGACTTCCCAAAACCTTCCTCCCTTGTGATTATAATCACAACGAAGTCGTGTTTGTGTTTTACTCAATTGCACTATTTTTGATCAATAACCTCCCTTACTGTTACTTGATTTGATATACAATCGTACTGGCATAAGATGAGAATTTATGAAAAACAGTTCTGTTCACTGAAACCAAAATTGTTTCACATGATTTCGACGGGGACTTTCAATTATCTGTAGATAACAATTGTAATGCAAGTCGTAAGTGAGACTCCAAATGTGCTTTCCGGTGAAACTCTAGAAGTATCAGTACAATTCGTCTTACTCAGTTACACAATCTCAAGCAACTCTCTCCTTGAAAGCTAACTGAGGCAGTCCGACTACCGGATAGTGCCAGTAGTAGACTGACTCCTAACGAGGGTAGAATGAAGACGGTCCTGTATCTAACCTGTGTACTTAACATGCAACTGTACTATTGCAAGACCTTGACACGATACATGCGTTGAGGGCATTGCTTGAATGCATTTCATCTCCGCTGCTTGAAATAAGTCTTAGACATCAACCGGCATGACTGAATCTTAAACATTCATACTAACATAACTGCCTTCCAACTGACCACACTGTCCAAACTTCCGCTAAACAAACGATGTCTTGTTGAAATACATTAGTCAATTTAAGCAAGGCAAGTTTTTCTCGTGACAGATTTGAACAGATAAGTCAAAAACAGGTATTTATACAGTGTATCTCTCGAGCACATTTCGCGGCACCTCATCAACTACATGCTGCAGCCTGTTGGTTTATATAGTCTGAGTGCCGGGCCACTTACACAGGCAGAACTGAGCGGCAGTTACATCATCTGGTCAACGAACACATTCCACTTTGTTTTCACAAAACGGTTGTAGGTATCACAATGTCGGACACAGATCAGAATGTGACAAGTCACAAGGAACCAGCATCATCGATCGTTTAACACCAGTTGACATGATGACCAAAACTGAACCCGACCAAGGCCTTTAGGATATGTTCCGCAACAAAAATCGAAGGTTTATGTGTTTCGCGGTAGAATCCACTCTCTTGAATACGGAAAGACTTTTTCGTCACTATCAGAGTGCCCTGGTATCTGATGTGCATGTATGTATGTGAGTGTGCGTGTGTTCATGTAGCACCGGACGGCTGGACACAAAGGCCTCACTCACACAACTACTGGTCTTATTCTTTCGGGTTTACACAGGATACGTGGTGTGTGAGTAGAACGATAAGTGGTGCAGCGCAAGCCACTTGGGTTGATGGTTTAAAGCGCAGGCGTCCTTTGGCTGTGGTCACTGTGACAGGCTAATCCGTTTCGGATGCCGTCAATCAAGGTTGGTGTGGTTGTTGATTTTGTTGTTGTAAATCTACAGACTGCGATATGTACCTGGTGAGATGGAGCAAAATATGCTTGAGAGAAACATTATGCAAACAACTGTTTCTGACCTCTCCGTTAATAAACCAAATAACTGCATATACATTATACTCCTTTAATTATATTGAATGTATTCAACAGGAAGCTTATCAGTTACTTTATAACACACTCCCTGGTTTTTCAAGCTACACTGAGAAGCTGTATGTACTCAATTTGAAACAGCAATGTTTCGCTAATCAAGGAACAAGAACAGGTGACATGTAGTTCGCGTAATACAACCACTGAAGCGGTTCAAACGAACTCACAGCGAAAGTAAAGCATTGCCACTTAGGGTTACGTAAAAAATATCGAGAAAAAATAATTCGTATTGATCTGAATGTGCTGTAAACTCATACAGCCTTCTAAAGTTACCTGCATTCCTACGTGAGAAATCATCTCGGTACACGGATGACCTTGTGAATGGTTCTTGGTGCACCATGATTTGTCCAACCCTTCTCCAGTGACATCGGGAAGCGAGTTTATCATCTACACAATAATCCCCTGGTGACATCGGCTTGTTTGTATTTGGATGACTGGTGACAAAAGAGCTGCCGTCTAGTGCGTCGTGTAGGCTTCTGGGTGAGACAGGCATGTTTAAGCTCAGCGTCGTTCGGTAGGCTGAAACCTGGCGTAAGACAATAAGCGTCGTGTTTATGGATTGTGGAGACTTAAGAGAAAAAACTGCAAGAACTTTTGAATCAATAGCAGCATTACTAAAATGATCATCAATGAAACTAGAGGATTCCATCGTGAAATGATTGAAAAATCCTTCTTAGGCAATCTTCTGGATTGTTTAACGGATTCTAAGGGACGGAGTGGGTTGAATGAGTAAACGGGTACAACGGTGAAAGTTGCGAGCTATCGGCGTGGCTTCATAGCTCAACTTGTACAGTAATTGCTACGTTTGCGCGTGTTGTTCCTGTTGCTGGTATGAATCCAGTAGAAGTTAAGAATTTTTGCAGGTGAATTTCGCAGTATGTAAGGTAAGTCGGAAATTTTAAAAAACTCCTTAGCACTTGTTACCAGTTGAGAGGAGGGCACTGTAAACACAAGGACGTTACCTCTACAAAGCAGCTAGCCATATGACCGGTCAAAATAAATACTAACGAGATTACCAGTATGGAGAATGGTCGTCCAACCAGCAACCCGACGACTAAAAAATATTTATTTCCGGTAAACGAAATGAGTTGTCTTGTTACATAAGTGACCTACTGATTCTCATGAAGCGCACCTTATTGAAGGAAACTGCTCGACTCAACAAAACTGTCATTACGTGGATACGTGTTGCCGCAGAAGAAGAGAACTTCCGGCTATCACTTCTGGATGCCCTAAGGAAAAAGTTCACCGCCGGCCGAATATAAGTCAGTAACCTCCGAATGTCACTTTGTACTAACCAAATTCTGCAATTTTTTTACAAACAGTTCACAACGCATAGAAGAAGTTTCGGAAAAACTTTGGGTAAACTTCAGAAAACACACTACATGTCACTGTGATAGAGAGAAACCGAAATAAAAGCATCAAATTAACATACGAAGAAATTTATCCTACTATCTGTTGGTTCCCAAAATGTCAAGTGAACAAAAACAACTCACATGAAACGGATTAGTCTAATTTGTAGCGCGAGCAATTCAAAATTGACAGAGTGACTGCTTATTAAAAATAAAAGACGCTTTGTCGCACAGTCTGCTCTCGGTTTTTTCATCGACAGGTCAATTACATAGCACTTTAAAGGAAAAATTTACGTAATTAGCTTGATGATGAATAACCGAAAACATACTGTCGACCAAAAACGTTTTACTTCTAATAAACGCATGGGGCCATACGAAACGCTCACTCTTAATTCCTTTCGTGATCACAATAACATATCAACCAAAGCCATCATTCAGAATATGCTCTTGAAAGTTATTAACAAACTGCTTACTGAAGAAACCTCAAATACTATCGTAAAATTCAACCGCACACAATACAACATGTATTATTTCGATTAGCAGATTGGAAAATTGACTAAAAAGATATGTGAACATGGATTGGTAACGAACAGACACGACAATGTATAACCCAGCGTACCAATACTTGTATATAATGAATAACTCAAACTCACTGTGTGAAACCTTGCGCTTCTTAGGTGAACACAGATCCAATGTTCACGGGAATTCGTTGGAGCTCTACGCAGAATTCCAACATCAAACATACAGGATCTGAGACAGATCTAAAAACGGCTCACAGACAGGAAGAAGGGATTGATCATTCGGTCTGGAACACCATCCCATCAACGGAAACGTCGACGATCAGTGCGTGCTGCTCACACTCAATTACTGACCGTTTGAAATTTGATCTTTGGTAGTTTCAGCGTTTGACATTTACTAGGTTTGCCTGTTACTCTTTGGCTTTATTATTAAGTCTTAGCGCAACCTCACGAATCCTCTGTCAACACCACAAAATTGGGCTTCCAAAGGGTTAAACTCAGCTCAGTCGCAATTACATCAACGGTGTTACGTAGTCTGATGACAGATTCAACGCCAACAGTACAAAACTACAAATATTCTTATGTGGATGAGACACAATTGTGAAGAGTTAGAGCTTCGGTTGGATCCGAACCAGCGAGAGGAAAACCGTGCTCAAAAGCGGTAAGCCCTCTACCAACTGAGCTACGAAACCGAACCAAGAGTTTGGAAATTTCAAACTTAGACTCGGGTACCCACCCATCACAATGTCTCATATAGGATCCATCAAATGATTCAATAGATCGACTGCCTCAATAGGATTTCTCGAACGGTTCACGCTGGAATCCACCAACGCCAATCGTAAGTATAAAAAGTGCACCAATAATAAAGTCATAAATCTGCCAAACTACTTATTAGTAATGCAATTTTTATGCTCAACAGTGGCGTTGGTGGATTCTAGCGTGAACTGATCGATAAATCCTGTTTAGGCAGTCAATCAGCTGGATCATTTGGTGGGTTCCACATGACACAGGTGGTTGGGTGGGTAACGAGATTTAAA
>LUCH01000944.1:41516-88124 GCA_013368495.1 Paragonimus heterotremus | reverse complement strand
GATAATCCATAAGGGCTGACTGATCAGGTTGCGTGAGGTTTGCGTCACCGATTTCAACATAATCTGTGAAACAAAGAGTATCCACATTAGTATCACCTAGTACAAAATTGCGAATTTCCGCGGGCACAAACATAATTACCGGCAACCAGATTACAAATATGATTACAAATATAGCACAAGTGGATTTCTGAACACTTTCTAAAGTTCTCCAATAGAAGTCAGAATTTACCACGTGGGATATATTTGATAGCGCTGGTGGAAAATCGTTTAACTGTAGATTGTCTAGCTATTAAATCGCTTCTGCCGATTTACGGAAATTCAGTCTGTAACACGTAACCGACAATCACGATAACGCTGATCCAGAAGGTTGGGCTAACGAGAATATCATACAAGTTCAAAAAACGTCAGAAACGTCGATGGAAAGGATTGAAATTTATACGTTACTGTTGACAACCTCACAATAAAAGTATTTTCACACCTGGAGTGTGGACCAACCGGATACACAAATTATCCACCAGAAGAGACGTTCAAAATGGCATAACCAAACATGAGTCTGCAAACCACCACCAATCAACGGGAAATGAACTCATTGAAACAATCGGGTGTAGATTAGGGTGAGAGTATTTCAAACCATACTAAGAAATAGAGTTCTAGTAGATGACCAATGATAGTTATAAAAGAAGTAAGCGGATATTCTATGTGCAGTTACTGTACGAAATTCATCATAATTGTTTAATGCATACTGTAAAGGCAAATGCCATCAAAAACAACTAAAACAGGCATCAACGAATTCATCGCTCCGCATCATACCAACCATAAGACACCAAACGTACAACACGAGCTTCAACGAATACATAATACTGCTGTTTGCAAACAAACAGAATACACCAAATATTATCGTAATAAAATTTAGTGGATGTAGATAGAAAAGCTGAGGTTAAGCATTTCGCATTAAATAGCCAATTTGATAACTTTTAACGGCATTCCATGTTTCCATTCCGCTGTTCGCCCGTTCACCTCAAACTATTTTCTCGAATAATGTATATTTCTATGCGCATGCTAAATCTACATACTGTAATGCGTTTCAGAAAATTTACTACAACTTTTTGACAGCGACGCAGTAACTCCGGATGCACTCCAAATCAAAGTAACTCGAGCTTCATATCTTCTGATAGACAAAGACTCATCAACAACAGAGTAGCATAAATCAAAACTTGCTCATACACACAAATAATAAAACAAAACTACGTTACATGGGGATTTTAAAATTATCTGCCTGGTTACGTGAGCTTTATCAAGAGAACTAACTTTACTGTCATACTACCCCTATGTTTTTCTGAACATTTCAGGGCAAAAGGCAATTCTCCTTAAGGTTCGCTGAACTTGATATTCACCAGTCGTTATTTACTGAGGAAGCTTTTGTCAAAACCTGAGTCTTCGCTAACAATGTAGACATAAGTTTTCTCCGGTTACTTGTCGTGACCTGTCTGTGAATGTGATAGTGACAACTAGCTGTTTCTGGAACTTGTCTTAAAAATACGTTCTTCACTCTTTGCACCGAAAGCACGCAAGATTGCCTGGTCAATAACTATCGACAATTAAATTTCGTGCATATGTTGCATAAGTCCCGAATTAATTAGGGGAAAACCAATTAAGACTTATCAACACCTGCTAAATTCATTGCTCATCGACTGGAATAATCAATTCCTGTTTTGCTTTTGTTAGCCACAAATGGCCGTATTGTTGTTTTGGCTAGGAGAAAGACAATTACCGTGAGATCCTTAACTGGTACATTGGCATGCTGATTGAAAATAACTGAGTTAAGGACCACCATGGTGGTTGTAATACTCAACGTTGCTACTTGATTATGACATCAGCGCTCGTAGATCGAACTGCTTCAAAACTATTTACCCCACCTTCATGGATAATCGGATTGGGGCGCGCCGCCCGACTCACTTCAACCCCCAAATTTGCAAAGCGGTAAACTTTCAGAGTAGATTTCGTTGACGTGAAGTGGTTTGTCCGGATTAGTGAAAAGAGTGGCTGCGAAGCAGACAGTCTGGTTGATAATCTGTTCTTGTATTGACAACCGGTTACAAGTCTGCTAATGCCGGATTCTCTGACGGAAAATTGTTACATACTTTCAGTTTCCTGTTCTCAGGTGCACTACAAAGTAGTTAAATATGTTGCTTGTATTGGTATTTGAATATATACAAAGACCAAAGCATCGTCCTCAATAAAAACAACTGTGGGATTTTTATTTGGGTCAGTCAGTTATTGAGCACAAAGATGAAAAGAATTGGAATCGTACACTGCACTGTGAACAATCGCATTTTTATCAGGACTTAGAAACGGTGTTTTGCTAAGTGGGGATATGAATTAAGTTTGGTTATTCAAAATGACTGTGACTAGACTGCAGCACTACAAATTAAAATAATCTTCCCAGAGATTTTTCAGAGCGCAGTAAAATGTTTTGTCCTTATGTGTGACATTATCAAAACGGTAATTTAGCTGCAATATCAGTTGTATGGCAGCAACCTTCAAGAGGGTCACCTGAGGTCAATAAAATGTGTAACATCATGCTGTCACAACGACGTTTTGGTTAAGGATGCAATTATCTTCTCGAGATTTCAAACTTGCGACCTACAGTTCCACATAGACTACCTAGCGAAGTGGAGGTATAACGTAATCATGTAATCCGATTTCTTTTACAATCTAATTGCGTCTCACTCTTGACCGTTATTGGCAACTTTGTTCTTTAACAGGGATATTATTTCAAAACCTCAAATGACGACCGGCTAAATTTCACTTCGAAAGAGATCTAGCCGTAAAAAATCTGTACTTCGGCTAAACTCAAACCAGCGACAGAAAGACCGCGCCCAAACGTGGCAAGCGCTTTGCCAGCTGAGTTATTCAACAACGACAGTGACTCAGGAATTTTAGAGTTTGACTATCACATCTTTGCTTCTCATAGTCCCGGAAGAAATCCCTCAAAATGATCCAAGGAATTAATTGTTCCACAGGGAATTCTTGGACACTTCACGCTAGAATCCACCAAAGCCACGTTTGATCATTGCAATTTTTTCATTAGTAAGTAGGTTGGCAGATTTGGTGGTTTAAAGTGGATCCAAAGTGTTCGATAGCCCATCACCTGAAATGATCTCTTCAAGTTTTGGCTCGTCTGGCCCTACCAATTCACTCATCTCCCACTATGTTTTATGCCAATGAATGCCTTTGGATGCAAAAAAAAGAAGGTTCGAATTTCATAAGATCATTCTAAGTTGTGGCTCTCGTAATCGGCCTGTTGGCAATTCTTAGTACTCCAAATGATTCTCACTACCAACCCCAAACTGGTCTACAAAAACCAAACATCAAAAGCCTAAGCAGGATTGATGCTGGGAATCCTAATATTCACATCTGGTTACTACAGTGATCAAGTCATAATCTAACCTTAAGTGTCTCCTATCTCAGGTAACATTTGTCAGTCAACTGGCCTAAAGGTTAAGAGGGCCAGCTTGTGATGCACGTGTTACCGCGTTGCATTTCATTCTGCCTCCACTTAACAAATGTGAGTAAAAACGATGCCAGCCGTAGTCTTCCGATCTGTAGAGTAGCGTGTCAGACCATTATATGCTTCTATAACCGTAGCCAGTATGGAATAGTAAACCAGTATGTGGTATGCTAATCAGAGTCAGAGAATTGGAAAAAACTATACGGTAAACTTCTATCAAACCTTGAGTCGTTACATGTAAATGTAACAAAACATCAACAAATGGCTTTACATCCGATTTTGTTCTGAAATAGCAAACTGGTAGCCAAGATATTTTGCCTTTTACTGAGTAGATGTCTTTTACTGAAACAATTTATGTTGAGTTTTGTTTCTCAGCCTTATCGGTTAATCAAGTCATTGCAAATTATACTGGTGTCTTACTGTGAAATACGTAATGGAATTTATCTTGCGTTAAAATCAAGTTTGCTTTGACCCACAACTATTATATCCTCTGGCAAAAAATCAGCGGCATTCGACCTATAAATCGAAGGTCTTCTCTATCCATAACTAGTCCTGCACAAGCTAGTTGAGTAACTCTGAGCAAATTGGAACACTGCTAAACTGATGCTACCTAGCAGGGTATCAAAATGTTTCTTACAAGTGAAGTTCACAGAGCACGCTGTCGCACAAGAAATCTTTCATTTATCATATATGCAATACCCAAAAGAACCCAAAAGTGGCAAAATCATTTTGATTATCCTTCAAAAAGTAAAATTTACTGGGTTTCATCTCAAAATTTTTGCCGGAAACACCAAACATCCATAAAAGTTAAGAATTTTAAAACACCGCAGTTGAAACTTACTTAATAAAGACCTATCTGTCACGATCACAAACGAGTCTAAGTGAGATTCCAACATGAATACGTGTCCATTCTCAAAACGATTGTAGCAATCTATTCGAACTGAGTGGTTAGGCAGTGACCGTACAGATTATTGATTGCGTTCCGGTAGATATTTGTCAATACAACCAATCTAACTGGTGCAAGCAATAGCAGCTACAAGCTGAATGTTCAGTCTATTGTCCGCGTCTAATTTGCCCGCAGATTAATGACATTTTAACTGCTGACCCGAACTGCATAGTTTTATGCTGAAGCGTGTTGTAGAAATGCAAAGCAAGATTTTCTGAGACGTATATAGTGCTGGAAGCAATTCGACCGATAAGTGCGTACCTATCATGAATGGTGTTGTCAGACAAATTTCTCACTAGTGTTAAAAAACAATAATTAAGTTTACTAAACTTTTTAACGTTAACATAACTATATACACTATTTCAACTGTTATGATATGCTTTTGCCAAGCTTACACTTCTCATCAACTAACTTCATTGGTAATTGCAAATATGGAGTGATCCTTACAAGTTTGTATTATGTAATGGTAAGTTCCCAGACTGTTGCCTAAATATCAGTTCTTGAACAGTTTTTCCTATCTTTACCAATCAAACTTGTCACCATATTTGAAAATTGTCTCAAAATAACTACAGTAAACATTCCTCGGGCATAATTCAGCCTGTTTTATTCAGTGACACATTTCACATCTTGGTCACTTGATTGATGCCTGATTTTACAAAGAGCACATTAGTTCCAACTGTTGTCTCAGTATCAGAGGTAATCATAAAATTACCAACAAATCGTTTGGCACATTTATGATTTTAGATGGGACCCAACTGTGAAAAGTCAGGGCTTCGGCTGGATTCGAACGAGCGACAGAAACACGATGCCTCAATGCGGCAAGCGCTCTACCAGCTGAGCTACGAAACCATACCAGGTGCTCGGAAATCTCACATTTGGGCTCGGTTACACACCCGTCCCACTGTTTCATATGGAATCAAAAAAATGATCTGGCCGATTGTCTGCCCGAACAGGATTTCTCGAACAGTTCCCGCTGGAATCCACCAACGCCACTGTTCAGCATTGAATGAGACTTATGATACTTTCTAATAATAATCAAGTGGCGACACATTCAAGACAACAATGCATATGATTAAACAATACAATTCATACAACTTATCATAGTCACTCAGACTTTGACTGAATGGAAACAACATGTGTCTGGTATACTTCACTTTTGCAAGCAAGCATAATGTTTCACTGTTTCGCTGATTACCAGGACACCCCTCACAAAACTATCTTTACTCCTTAATAGTTACAAGCCGAATAAAGGACTTATTCGAAGTAGCACTGTTTGTTAAACCTATTGTAAACTCCCTGCTTTTGTTTACTTATTTTCAGCCACCAACACGTATTTGCCGTACTGCAAGGGTAACGGTAATAAATGCCTTCGAAAGTAAAAGAATTGTGCAATGCATTGAACTATTCCGTTTCTGTAAACACACTCCAAGACTATTTGTTTTCATGTAAAACAATATTTCTCAGAACGGCCATTATTAAGACAAATAGTAAAAAACTCAACATACGTTCTAGAAAATACATTCAGGCTCATTACTGTATCACCGTTGGAGAATAGCAATTCCTGAACTACCCTACTAATTTACCCAGCTGGCTTCAGTCATATCTTTCCACATAAGCTGAATCGCACTATTCTGCTGCCGTAAAATACGACATGACCTCCAAAATTGTTCATATTCGGCAAGGTTGTCAGCAGATAATTCTGCTTAATGGTGGTTTCCGAACTAGACAGAGTTGGAGCCGTTACTATCTCGTCGAGGTACCGTCGGATAAGCAATTGTTTGACCTAAATTCTGACGATCTTTTACAACAACAAGGAAAGGATGCCACACAGGATCACACTCAGGACAAACCTGAGTATCAGTTCTTGATTTTTGACCTTTCGGTCTGTTTCTTCTTTCGTGTTCTATTCAACTATAGCAAATACATGTTCCCCAGTTAGGACCCATCGGTACACGTTACCTCTCTGGACAACGCCGCGATGTGTTTGATGCCAAACTGGGAGAGTCTGTGGAGAACTACTCCGATGGAGATTTAGCACAGTGGTCAAGCTTCGGCATTGTATAACCGCAAGTTCCTGAAAAAAACTAACTTAATTTACCCTCAGTGATAAAGCGTTACAGTTAGCTGGACTCTTAGTTGACAACCTTCAACCATACAATCAACTTGGCCACAAAACTTTACCGACTAACATTCACTTTTACTATGAGACATTCAGGAATAACCTGGAATTCGAACTGGAATATTTGGCAATTCGTTTATGACGTGTGCTTAATACAATCCATTAGTGTAACCAACTCACAGCAACATATCTCCAATATGATTTTGTCAATGGTGAAGTCGACGTAACCAGTTTATCCGATGAACTCACAGCCCTCGTCGAGAGTATTACATGACTGTTGTAAAATTGTTTGTTTTTTCACCGAGCAACCAACAGGATAAACCAGATTCATCAGTGGGTTGTATATGGAACAGCTGGAGTTCATTATTTTGTCATGCCGCATTTATGTGTTTACTTAACTCCACACGCGCCAACGACTGGGTTACCATGGCAACTAGCAAAGATAACATTATTCGTTTGAAATCCAAATGAGGTAATCTAATTTGCTTGCAGAACTACTGTATGTCGCCAGATTGTCAGTCGTTTGTTACACAGGTGAAATACAACAAACAAAATGAACAATACCCAGTTATTACATATGGGCGATTAACAATTTCAGGTCCACATCACAACAGAATGCCTGCCGATAGCTCGTTGTTAGAGTGACGCATGTTTTTACTGTGAGAATTTTATTTGTTAATTAACGCAGACGGCATAGAACTGCCAGAGGTAATGTTTGTTGGTCTTTTATTTGTCTCGCAATTTGCTGCGCTAGAAGGTTGCAGATATTCCATAGGTATTATTTTATGTATTTGTAATATGCCTTAATTTGTATCAGTAACTTTAGCAGTATGCTGTCAGTGGATGTTTAGCGTATTCGGACATAATGTTTTGGGATACTTCAACCGCAAGTTTGTAGCTCTGCCAACCTGGCTCCAATTTCATTAGACAGACAGGAATGGTTTAAAGCATTAAGTGTATTTATTTTAAAAAAAATAGGCCGATTTACTACAAATAGACAGTCGAGTTCGTTTAAAAACATAAACGAACATACGTTCGATAGTTCCTCTACAGGCTTGTGAAATTACACAGGGAGTTTACAGAGTTAGATGAAGATTTCGATCGGACATATTACAGAGAATCTAAGTAACGGACCAACTAACTGCCAATGGTTTGACTATTCCATTATATCTCCCTCATCAACTGATTTAACCACGCCGGTTGGCCATCGACTCGGTGGGCCTGTGGTTATGGTAGATGCAACGCATGAACAAGCCGTTTTCACTAACATACCCAGCGATCGAGTAGCCTGATTCCGAAAATCTCTGCAATACGGAGTGTTTCCCATCAGACTGCTTTTGATAGATTATCTGTCGCACGGCAGACTGCTAGGAATTATTGATTAATGTTTGATTGGTACTCACTTTTAACCAGATGAACAAGGATAGCATTGTTGCCCGATCGTGGTTAACCGGGTCTCAACCAACCTGCCTGGAGTTTCTGAATTTGTTTTTGATGTTGTCTCGATGTTTGATCAATATAACTCCTTTGGTGGAAACAAATGGAAAAATAGATATACATAGTTGAGGTATGAAGTGGTAGTCTGCCTTTGTTACAAAACCGGAGAACTGAGGTGTGGTGTATTGGATACGGAATTTAGCTACCGAATAAGTCCAACTGAACGCCTGGTTGATTCCATTTGTAGTCCATTCGCAAGCCAGTAACCTTTAATCTGCACGGAAATAAGCAGAAATCTCGTTTTTACATCTTACCCCCCAGATTTAGTTGACTTCTGTTTCTGGTGATAAAACGTTCCGGGTAGCTTCGCCAGTTCATTGGTTACACAGATGTTTCTCCAGCTTATCACAAAAGTTATATCGGGCAGTTTGCTTTTTTATTTGCAAAGCATACTCAGTAAACTCGTGTTTGGTGAATCCATTGGTAGGTCGAACTTTGCCCGTTCAGCCACTAGGAAATTGACAAGAGGCGCATAATTTGAAAGCAATTTCTTCAGTTCGTTGAATGGCGGTTATGAGCATGGCAGATTCTTCGTTAGTGATTACATCTCACGATCACCAGACGTAACGAAGTCCGTCGATTAGCCTTCCTTCTTCATATCACGACGAATGCTGCACTGCAGTCAGAACCTTTCGACCCACTCTTCCATCCAACTTGGACTAGCATGAACGGTTAATTGTTTAGCTGGAGGCAGTTCCATTTCACGATACCACTTTGTTATACTCAGTTATGGAATCTGAATAGCCTTCAAAATCGTACCCTAATTGAAACTGTTCATCCAAGTAATATGGAGAAGATCCCAGACTGGTTGCGGTAAGCGGTTTTTATTCATAGAACAAGATGTCCAACAGTATTAAAAAACAACATAGTCTATCAGTGTCTAATCGCAATGGCATATACAAAGTCAAGGGCTACCGGTGAACTGATGCAATTCAAAATAATGGAAGTGAGGAATAACGGGAGGTGTAACACTGAAGCAGTTTTTTCTATCTTGGTTTGGTGTCTTCAAATTGGTCCCTTACCAAATCTACTACATTTGGGTTTGGATAAGGTGTTGATAGAGTAAGTTTTCACCACACTTGTATCAACATATTATGAATTCTAACCCATCAACGATCTCTCTACTCAGATGATATTAGCAGGTGATTGCTTTATTCTATTTGCACCTTGGGCTCACCGAACTGTGTACAACATCTGTAATAATTTGTTTTAGCTTGCTTTAAACAGGTATTTTTGGATACTTAACTACAAAAACCGCACCACGTAGGACTGTCACGGAATACGGTTGACCATAAAATGAAGTAGACGATGAATTCCATTTTGGCGGATTACTCGTGTGTGAAAGTCAAAAGGATAAAACTACTACACCCGTCATGTGGAAAATTTACATTCGCATTTAAAAAATGTGTTGAGAAATATATCCTTTTTCCTAGCAGCATTTCTGTTCTCTCAGTTAGAAGTGGATAGGAGAATAACACTTTGTAGTTGCTAAACCTTAAATATTCTACCCGGTTTACACATTTTGATATACAACTGTTCTTACTAGAGACCTTGTACGAAAACGGAACTGATCTTGATTGTTTGGAAAATCAGTCAAGATACCCTCACTGCCATAACTACGATTAAAACCCAGTAAGTGAACTATCTCAAGCAGCCATTTTGTAATATGTTCAAACAGTTTTACGTAATAGGATTATGGTCTTGTCGGTCTTTGTACTGTAGTGAGCTATTTCAAATCAGAACGCTTGTAATCAGCTACAATTCTACCTAGATGATTTTCATAAACCTGGATCGATTTTTGGATTCGGATGTTATCGTCATCACCTTTATTGTCAGCCAACAAATTCATCACACATTAGAGCTGAATCTCGAAACTGAAGCCAACTCTTCATTGGCTTTCAATTTTTGCTTAACTTATTCCTAGCCGTGATGAAGCAGGTAAAACTATCCCAAATACTACTGCCATTTCCACAAAGACATTTCTAAGGCAAACAGACCGTAGAATAATTCAAAATCCCAAAACCCAAAAGCGGACAAATTTTGTGAAAAACATAAATCTAGACAGTGTCAACACATTGCGCCAGGTGGCCCACTATAAAGAGGTGACTAGCAAAAATTGGACCCAGACTACTCAAATTCAACAAGGATGGGTCGGCTGACTGGTGGAACATGTTACAGCTGTACACATAAATTAGGCTATCCACCTTTGAGTGTGTAAAACCAGTGTTCGTAATTCACGGTTTGATATAAAACTTCTTATGTGTTGTATCACTCGTTAACTTATCTGCCCACGCGTGCTCTGAGCCTGATAAACTGTGACGAACAGTACCAACGTACCAGGTCGATGACGATAGCTTAATCATCTAGCAATATGCTTGAACACAAAATGTCACTGACAGCAAATGAGAAACTAGTAAGCGAATACTAACTCACAGGAAAATACGAAGTCATTGAAAAAGTACTTATAAATCGGCTGCCAGTATCGAGAACAGACTTGATGCCGAGCCTCAGACTAACAACACCTCCATTAAGGCACGCAAACTGTTACCATGAACGTCGTTTGTAATGTCATTCAGCAAAGATTAAAACTTGTCCAACTTGAAACTATTTCTGGTTCCCTTGTAATGCTGTTTAGAAAATGGCATCGTAGATTAACCACATATGACAGCAAATTGTAGGTAAATATCGACCTAAAATATCCGCGAAACTTGTATTGACAGCGAGGCAATGAAGATACAGAAATCAGTGTTCTGGGTGCAAAAACTGAACCTCAGTTCCTTGGACATAGTGGTCATTTGAATTGTAAATGAAAAATTGAGATATTTGCAGTTCGTAAAAATGAATTAACATATATTACACTCTGAAACATCCTGTACATTCTTGACCATTACGTAGATGATCGTTATAACCGGGTTGAGAGCTGTACAGTGGGTTTTACTCAGTTTACTGTATACGTCTATAATAGCTCCAACCCACGTGATAGCTCCAGTTTTGCCATATTAAACATTGGTGATATTACTGAAATATGTCCATACTTCGGTTTATATAACCCAGATCTCCTGGGATAAACGCGAATGTCAAGGTCATTTTGTTACTAGTGTAAACAAAATATTTGCACATGCATGCCAAAAACAAACACCACATAACACCTCAGTACCTAGTTAATTCATCAAAAGTCAATAACGTAGGTATGTTCAAACTGCTCGCGGAAGAATAGGACTGTTGTTTTTTTCAGAAGCAGAAATGATGCAGGTTTTGTCAACACTACACACTCTGGTTCTTGCAACTGTGTATTCAAATTTGTTGTGGACTTGTTGCGTGGTTACTTGTCTCAGAGTACGACAAACACCGACAATTCCATTAAGAAAATGATACAAATCTCACGCCTAGTTTAAATTCATCTTTTGGTTTCAGTAGAATCAGGAATGAAACTGGGTAATTCTCATAGCTATCAGCATGCTAAAATGTAACGACGGCACACGCGTACTGAATATCTACGTCTATTTAAATCGTCCGTCACGTTCCGTTTCATAAACAGTACTGCAGGTTAGCCGCCCTTAAAACATGATTATTCAGTCAGTTATCAAGCGAATCGTGCAGGCTAAGCACATTGTCGATAGATGTTATTTGAATAATTTTAGTTCGTTGATCACTAAAAACATTTGCCAGAAGTGACCTGTTTTCACCTTGTTTTAGTCCATCAAATACAAGCAATACACAGGAAGGGGCGTGAACTCTCCTGGTCACTCCCACTGTAGACTGCCTATGAATTGGACTGTATCGATCCGGCCAACCTGGGGTTTTGAAATGAATTTGGTTATAGACGACAGAATTAGGAAAGCAAACTAAGTAACAAAAGCTGTTGTTTAAGGCAGAGTGAAGGCGATGTTTTCCAAACGTGTGCACTTTCTACGATTTTGTCGACTTTGCATAACTTATACTTAAAAAAGGAAGACTGAATAACTGCTACATTGAAAACTACCAGTATCACTTTGGTGCTCGTTTGTCAAAAGTGAAACATCGTTTCAAAAACTCTTGGCCCACCTCAAGTACCTGAAAACTTCTGATCAACGCAGCCACAATAAACTTGTAGATTTTCATTCATTTCCTCTCTCTCATTAGTGATACGAACCTGTTTACTTTCACCTCCATTCTTTCTGGAGGTAGGCGAACCTAAACCCGGAAAGATTCAAGCCTAACGAACATCAGAATTACTCAGTGGTTTGTGTTGCACCAGTAAAAAATTTGAAGTTGTCCCAGGTTAAGCACATGTAAGTAATGGCGAAAACAGTACTCATCAGTGGTGTTAAAAGCCTAAGTGTGAACGTGCACCGCGATCACACCCAAACTCAACTAGAATCTCACGTACCTATTTAAGCATTTAGTGAATGATACGATTAGGTTCTTCGAGTTGGTGTTACAATCAGGCCACGAAAAAAGTTTTCATTCAGTCTTTATCAAACCTACTCCCAGTAAGTGTGATTTGTTTATTTTTTAGGTAGAGTGGACGACAGAATGCACTTTTTAATCCAGGGTGACAGAAAACACTTTTAAACACCATTTGTATTAATAGATGCGGTGCTGAAACAAGCATGATCTCTCAATTCTTTAGGTTATTGAGAATTTCCTAAGCACCACAATTGCAACACATCCGGAATCAATTACGACCGCACAAAATAAGTCTTCAGTTCGAAGTCCGTCAGAATTCTGTTGTTAGTTTTTACATTGTCATAACAACTAAGATGGTGGTACACAAAAATCGTTTACCCTACGTGCAAATTTAGTGGTCATACACAACTACTGGAAAATAGCCACTCGTAAAATTAAAAATTCATGTTGAATTTTCTTCGGTGTTTCAAATGTGAATACTCTGTTACACGAATGCAAACAACTTAGAGTCCTCTATGTACACTATGGTTGTTCTTGAAGTCTGCGTTGACAGTCACGTATACAGTGTTTGAAGAAAGCAGATGACAGATTAAGTTCACGCAATTTATGTTGTAGAAGATTAAGATGTATCTCTTACGACTAGTACTACAGATGACTTAAGGATGAAAAATTTAAAATCACGAAAACAGCTGTGTTAAGAGTTTAAAACCTTTCCAAAAGCAGTTGCAGTGTCATCAATAAAACTTTGCTTTTGTAGGCATAAACTGATGCATTTGCATTCACAAACAGTTTTTACGATACTAGTAAAATCGCAAGATCATTTCCTCTTTGATTTTCTGTGTACGACCACAACCCATTAGCTAACGAACAGAAGAATATTTTGCGAATCACAACAATGATTTCTACAGTAAATTTAGATGTTTGCTTATGGGTAAAAAGAAGCATAGGTGTCATTTACGTACGAGCTACACAATGGAAATGCTGTCGTTTTTTTGAAATGGGTGGTAGAATCCTGACATGTCCAACCTTTAGTTGTAACGGTGGATTAAGGTGCTTCGTAATATTAGGCAAGCGACGCTGTGTTACGGTCTGGCTTTGGCCACTTCAAAATAGACCTACGAACTGTCTAGTTTTGTTATGGAGGCTATCTGGCCGTCACTTGAAGGTTTGTAATCACGAAATTGATTATCCTAAAGTCAACTAATTTGCTTTCAAGATCACCTTATAATCGAATGAGCTATACTATCCGTGCTAATTTCATCACGTGGGTAACACGATTATTGGTCATTTATTCTCATCAGTATTGTTTACATATACGGGTATCCACGTGGCAAACCTTCGTCTCTAACAAAAAAGGTGCTGTCTCATTCAGTTCGCCAAGCTGATCCCATCAATGTCATCTCAACAAATGTCCCAAAACGTTCAAGAGGTGAAGCGCGGAAAGACAAACCATCTCTCATTCTGTTTGTTTGTCTTCTGTTTGATATGTACGCACAAGTGAAAGCTTACCGTTGGTTTGATTCTACGATCACTGCATATTTGAATAACTTTCGCATTCCTCCTCATGTTATAAACCCATCCGCTCAAATTAACTCCCACCACCTGTTCCACTAACCTTCCAAAGATTTCAGATTACGGCACAATCAGGTCAGTTACAAACAATAATATGTTTACGTCCAGTGACTGCACACACGTGTGCAGCAATTTCGCTTCCCAGTACAGCGGACCATGTGGATTCCGCCAAATGTACGTAAAAAAAATTTTTCTCCCTCTGATCTTCAATGAACAATGTTAATAAGTACGTTCATTTGTATCACTTACTAGCCAAAGCACATAGGTCTACACGTGAATCATACCTTTTCCTGGCTAAGGTGTGTCGAAATCAATTTAGGGTTTTCAAGATAACTCGGTTCATGCAAGCTAACTTAGTTTGCTCTTTGCACCCGGCGGGACAGCGTCCTGTCACCCTGTCACAGACAGCCAATCTCTGTGTTTATCAGACTATTCAGATACATATTAGTCTTGCAACCCTCTTAAACGCTGAAACCCACCCAACCTCAGTGGGGTATTTTAGACTGACATCGAGACATCTTAAACCGGAAAAGACATAGTTTTGAACAAGCTCGTCTAGACTGAGTTAAATAGTCATCTGCCGGACTTTGTATGTTAGTTTCACCGTTTTTCTTTTGTTTCATTATATGGTTCTACAGCTTAATTCTATATAGCGTATTACCTGTCTTTCTTTGTCAAAGTAAAAACGAATTTTAATGCTTATTTCAGTTTATTTGAGCTAAAGATATTGTCATCGGTAACTTTCAAATAAGTTATACTATGCTTAGCACAAAATGTCCATTCTAAGCGGTGTTTGTGTGAATGACAATTAGTGTGTAGTGAGGGAAATGTAATTGTTCAAGTACCTTTATGTTAATGGCAACGAGGAAGAGCAAAGATTGTTGTTTAATCTGTTCAGCAGACTGGTGACTTTGACATCCCGTGTTGTGGATAATGAATAAATTTTGGTTGACAATCTATACTGAACATGATGTTTTTCTTTTTGGGTTGGACGAATAGGGTTCAGTAAGTAATTAATCCTCACGACCACTAACTGATGTTGTATTATGACGGTAAATACGTCACGCAGGACAATTGTTGAATCAAAAAAATCTTGGTGTGTACGGATGGGAGAGGGGGTAGAGGGGAGACCACCAATCAAGTTAATAGTTCCATGGTAAATGTCGACTGACTATTCGTTCATCCGATTTTACACTGAACACTAAAACAGTCGGAAAGTCAAGTGACCAACAAAACGAAATGAAAGAAAACTTGACCTATCCGTTTCAAACATATTGACAGCATTCCGTCGCAAAGGGACCCCGAAACATCAAACACGTCCACCTAGTGAACAGTAATTGTTTTCCTACTTGCCACGTTGGAGTGAACAAAAGACATTACGAATATGTTTATTGGCTGAATAACCTAAACAACGTTTGTTGAAATGAACAGAACATCAAGACATTTACGAAGAGATCTTCTGAACAATGGCTGTAACAAATGCAAAAATATAAGGAATGTTGCGGTGACTAAGACTACGGTAAGAAGACCTACGAGAAGGACTGAAATAGCTGATTACATAGAAATATAACAATGGTTTTTTGATGCTTTGCGGTTTTTTCCTGGAACAAAATTTCACTTAGAGGATTGAGTGCAAAGTTCATGCGGCTTTCTCAAATTATTAATACAACTGAAGTCCCCCTGTTACCTTTCGCTGCTCCAGTGCACGAGGACAGTCTGATATTCTTACAAAATAATGTTTTTCTGCGTATCCCAGCTGTCTAAACCGAAGTATTCTAATTACAGTATAGTGTTCGGAATAATCTAACATTAACCCAACAAGTAGTTTCATAGGGAACATGCTGAGCGTAATGGTAAACAAAGCTTTCAAATTAGGAGCTTCTAGGTCACTCTGTTTTAGAAGCTCGACGGCAAACTGAGAGTGAAAGTCTGCTAACCTCTTTAACAAGCACGCATTTAAACCAAACAAGAATAAATAATTTTGTTTAGGCACTGCGAATTTTAACTGGGAATTTTGTTGATTGAATTGATCTCGGAGCAGGTCTTTTCTTGCCACTACTGTTCAACTGCTGCCCGCACACTATGATGTATTTAACAAGGAGGGTACAAACTGTATTTACTCATTCCTGTAAAAACGTACGTTCCGACTCAAAAGAGACGATAATTTCGCCAATAATGGAAACATCCTTGCGAACAGTCCACGTATTGTATAATCATTTCATGTCGTCCTTTCACTCAACACATCTAATACACACTAAGGAAATATATTTTAAGACGAGCTCTGACAATCGCTAGGTCTGTAGGATAAGGCATACCTTTATTCTCATAACCATGCAAACGATACCTGCTTTGTTCACATAAGATTAGTTCCAGTATTAGCCAGCACATCGACTTACTACCCAAAGTACATAAGACAATTTTGTCATGCAGTTAGAAGAGAGGCAGATACATCTGTAGAGTTCAGGTACGTTTTCCTTATCAATAGTTTTCGATCCAGAAGATACTTCAGAGATTGACGATATAGCTGAAAACAATCATTGCTCATATCTGCTCACAGTCTTCTCAGTCGCATAGACATCCTAGCCATAAGTGAATCGGGCAAAGTGTTCGGATTTTATAACTAGATCTTGTATAACATGCTATTACTGAAACAATGGCCAACATGTTTGCTTCATAAGGACGTAGTCTAAATGTGGTTATGTACTGCTGAATAGCATTAACAGAAACTATACCCGGGCCACGTAGTTGTTTTTGGAGACAGCTGATTTGAAATTCGGGTTGAATAGAAAGACCTGGATCAAATGTGTTTGTTGTAGATTCTAAATCAACCAACTCCTCTGTTAGTTACACTACGTTGAACAGTCAGACTTTTGTGTTGATATAGGCTTCTTTCATTGTTTTCTCACGTAATCAGTCGAACTTGGGTTCACAGCAACATGGTTCTAGTAATAAACCGTTTTTCGTTGAGATTTTCTATTGATATATTCCAAAAATTGAAATTCTCTAGTAAAGTGCACTTTCATAGCTCAGAGTCCGTACTCGTGGAAACCAGTGTGACGCTTGCTGCCAAATCTTCAATTAGGCGAGCGAATCAATGGACCAGACAGTTAGAGGGACTACGCCAACTTGATTTGTTCGCAGAACATCAGATTAAATAATGAGATTGCGACAACCAAATTTCGATGACATGTCCATGTTTATCGATTCACCGAAACCTCATGGAGAACGGTAACAAAGTGGTCGATGTTTGTCGTAGTGATTGTTAACAACAAATTGTTTAAAGGGAATTATGGCGATTGATTTTCTCTGGTTATCCTCTAACCAGTCCAATCGGTTCAGTCAAATTGAGTTGGGTCGCATGGCATACAGGTTACCCAGCAAAAGCAAACGGCCAAGTAGATCACCATGAGATAGCCACAGAGAAATAACGTCAAATGATTCAAGCGACAAGTCGCCTCCTACCAATAATCGTGCCAAAGTAAACTTTACATCAGTTTCTGGAATTACTTGTTCACAAGTGGCAAGTTTCTCACTTCTATTTGCAAAGTTATGCTGATGTTACCCAGAACTTTGGTTACCTCTTAGTTTGACGCTGGACTCATTCACTGGGCAGGCTAACTAGCTCATTTGTAAACCGTTTATCGGTTTTAATTTGAGCTTTAGTCGATAACGTGAACGAACTCCTCGTGACCTGGTTATATATTTTTATGATAAGCCCAGTTATGCGGGCCTGTTCCCAAAAAGCTGAAATAACCCTCTTCTTTTAGCTGCGTGTTTAAATCGCTCAATGAATATGCGCGGTCACAATGTTGCAGTTTTTCGCGTCAACCTGAGTGTGTTAGCAACTACGTCACCAACGCTGCATCCACCTAAAAAGGGTAACCTACTCTACAACGTCTGTTCTAATTCGCTAAGAATATTAGCACCAAGCCGTAATCCCGACGAAGACTTTATTGCCATATCGGCAGTCGCTTCACATGTGCCATCGACAGAAGTAAATGTTAGAACTTCTAGATCTCAGATAGATCGGGTGTGAAAAAGTGTCGTGAGTTTTTTCAAAAACAGTTTCGTCATGCCACAAGGTGCTGAGGACAATAAGATGTTTCAAATTTTTACAACTTTGCCAGTAATTTGTCACTAAGTTAATTACATTCAAATTATTTCAGCGCAGCTTCGTCAATTCCATTCAGCAAACAAATAGTAATTTTTAATTCGACTGGTTCTGTATACACCGGGTGCCTGCAGGACAAGTTTATAGTCGGCTTGGTGGTTTGGTCAACTAAAGTAATAATCTAAACCCAAGGTTCCTATCAGCTTTTTTGGTCCCAGATGAATATCCCAAGTTCAAAACAGTGAAACAGAGCCCAGTGGATCAGAGTTAAAGTTTCATTCAAACAATACCCTTCAGCTTGACGGGACAGGTAAGTCAGAATTTGTCAATAACGCAAGTGGTCAATAAAGAGATGTCTGTTACCTCCGTCCTAGATTTGTCAAGATAACATCTGAAGGTCAGCAGTCACAGTCCAACTATAGAGCAAAAGGCTAACTGTCGTGTTCACGCTGGCAGTAAATGGTGTTGAACAACTGCTTGACGCCTCGATTCTACATAACTCAGGCGACCACTCAATCAGGGTTACGTTTTTTTTGTGAGTTCTTTTGTAGATCATCGGCAAATCTCATGGCTTAACGTTAAACGCTTCGTATGTAATAAACAATAACAAGGTGTATCCAGTGGATATCGCGAAAATAAGTCTCAATTGCAAATCAGTTTTTTTATTTACGATAAGCAAAGTGGAATACAGGTTAACAAGAGCATTAACGGTAGAAATGTAGATACAATACGAGTAATGGAGATAAATGGCTTCTGAAGAAAAATCGAATAATGATAACAGCAATAGTGCAGAACTATAGTCTATTGATTGAGACACATAGGGGTGCACCTCAAACCAACAAACTTGCGACACGTTTACCAAGTAGGCCAAGTTACACAAAAACAACAAATAGATACTTACCACAGCAAACCGGCTGAATAAATGTGTAGGAAGTTGACGGTTTGCGTTGGACCGAGAGGTTCTCTACCAACTGAAACAAGCCGACACACATTCCACGTTGACCCTCGATGAACAAATTGGAAGTAAAACAAAAAGGTATTTACACTTTTAATCCCTAAAACATACACAGATATATATGTATATCCATCTGTGTAAACAATAAGAAATCATGCACAAAATACGCGTTCATGAAAGTTTCTTCCGTCCACTTTTATTAAATCAAAAAATACTGGAGAACAACTGGTAAAATACAAGAAGGCCTGACATTTTTCAACACGCAAAAAACAAGTAACAAAACACCCTAAAGTTCGTTCATCGTGAAAACATAAAACAAGCAGATGAATAAATGGTGTAAATAATGAATGAACTTTCTGGCAGCAGCCACAATCCTGCGGCCCATTTTCAAATAGTTTGACTCTTACAGGAGTTTTTCAATTACCGTGTCTAAAAGTCGTGTACAATGAGAATCCGAACGAACTTAAGTAATTGTAAGCGTTCAAACAAACCACTAACATATCGAGTCTTCAAAGATTATTTATTTCTTCACTCACACAGAAGTAACTCTATAATGATTTTCTAATTAAGACATTGAACGGACATAGATTTTTAAATGTTACACCGCAAGACTTATGCTATCAGCGGTTAAATAGTTTATGAGTGACAAACTACAGCAACCTAGAATGACGCCCTTTAGCTGTTCACAGCTCTGTTCCGTCATCACATGTATAGAAAGCGACTTGTATATCACTACGTTGTCTACCAACAGATGCAATAAATTTCACACATAAGTCAAAGAACAAATGAAAAGTTAGACTTATATTTTGCAGGTTCAGTTCATTACTTTGATTGAGTAGGTGAAAAACAACTGAATTTCACCATTATGTAAGTACTATATTTATTGGCCGAAGCATGCACAAAACACCGATAGCTTACCACTTTTCTGTAAACGCTCAGACAGCCTTCGGTGCCTGTACATTTCAACAGACAACTTCCCCTGGTTACATTGTCCAGCTCAAAGATCTTTCTGTCAACAAAATCTCCATATACTTCAAACCGGACATTGCCCCATTTGAAGAGTTTAGTTGGACATTCGACAGGAAGTGGGTGAGTCAAAACTAAGTGTCTGACGCATTTTCTGGATTCAGTCGGTTCAGCTATAAAAACCAGCACTAGAAAGCAAAGTGCTCTTGCAATCAGATAATTCATACTACGGTCACAAATTTTGCGTTCACTACTTGTATTTATATTGGGATTAGTGTGCTCACAAAATTGCTAACAAGCCATTGGTCGGATTAATACCCAACGCTAAAATCATACGCCCTACTAATTGGCCGTGAAAACCAAAGAGATAAGTGTACAACGCATGTGAGTTAGTTGAACGCTGGTGGGCTTTTGTGATAGACCACAAAGTACATAATGTTGTCACTTACTGTTTGTTATTTTTCACTAAAGTAATCTTCACTATAATGAGTCCGAAACACCACATGATGTTCATGAAGGATTAGAGTGCAAAAAGACAGAGCTTCTGAGTGTCCAAACCGTGGTAAAAATGTGTAATATAGCCTCCCAAAACAGCGGATTGCTCCTCAACAAGACGAATTTTATGCCAACCAGAGTGAAATTCATATAAATGTATTTAATCGAAACAACCTCCAAAATTCCGAACGCTGCATTTACTAACAAAAACTTATCGCTTGATCAGCGTAATCCGATTCAAAATTTCTTCCAATCGCCGACCTGAAACTCGAGCTCAGTAGAGATTACCTACCAGAAAAACTCGCCAACTGCAAAAGGTGGTAGCACAGTGGTACACAGTCGTAAGCAGTGTCAAGTTCATGAAAACTAAATAACTTCTTTGAATTGAGAAACTCGTTTTCAGCATACTGACACTTCGAGTTTTACATTCGTTTATTCATACTTAGTAGTTAACCAGATGACGACTTATCTGTAAAGAAAGAAGACTACTATAGAAATACAAAACAGCGCGTTATCGTTGATGATTTGTCAGCGTCCCCAGAGCATTTCGAAACCTTATTGTCCGAAACTATGGGTTTAATCTGCTCTCAAAAATTTGACAACGAAGTTAGTAATTTCTATGCTTTTGGTTTATTAGTTTGAACTGCAAATGTCTTTGATCAAAAGGACTTAGTGTCTGCACAATCACTAGTGAGGAATAATCATTCCGAAATTAAAGTGGCCTTTATTGCACAATGTGACAATAATACAAAAGTATGAGTATTCTTATGTGAAAGCTCCATTTTGGACAAGCTCTTGTTCAGAGGTTAATATAATTTGCCATACACAGAAAGCAACCATCAAACCTTTGCGATCACTGTTAAGAAGAACGGATGAACTCATCTGTAAAATAAACTCAGAAGACCAATCCATCAAAATCTTATCATCAGCTCTGAGGTGCTCAGCAGTCATGAATCATAACGGTTATGAAGCGTAGAGTAGACAAGACCGAGTTGAAACTGGAATAATTGACTCCATAAAAATGCCTGACATTTTTTGGCCAAGTTGATGCCAGGCAGAGTGTCGGGGTCAATAACACTTTTACCCATAAGACCAGATTATAAAGCTCCATTAACAAGATCTCTGGTAACTCTAAGATAATGAGTTTTTCATGCAGTCCTAACATGTGGAAAGTTTTCATAAGATGTACCAAGTAAACGGTCGCCAGCTTTACTGTTCTGCAAAACGAAAGCGTCCTGGTAAAACATCCTTTCAGGTATTTTACAAGGTGTAGTCAGACGAGGATGATACTGATATATGATAGTCGTGAACACCACGAAAACGGCAAAGGTTACAAATTTATAACCTCTATTGTCATGGTCAGCGTAAAACGGTAACCGAGTAGGAAATAGGTTCGAAAACCCCCAGGGATTTATTGAACGGCTCATGCATATTTATGAAGTGGCATTATCTTCCACACTTGCTTCTTTAAGCAATGGTGATGTTGTCTGTTCTCGTGATAAACTTTAGTTAATCCCAGCGAAGTGCTAAAACTCAAATCAGTAGTACAATGTTGGGAATTATTGCCAAGTAACCGTTATGAAACGACTGACGACGCGGGCCGTCATTGACTGAAAGCATTGTGACTAACCCAACGGTTCTGTGCCTATCACTTCAACAGACTAAGTTGCTATTATGAAACCCCAGCCAGTCATAATAATAAGATAGCTTCGTATAGTTTTCTACGATATTTGCTCCCATATCACTTTTCTTTCATCTGTTGTCTCCTGAGAAATTGTTTGGGCAATTACTTGTCACAATCCCTATCTAGTATTTTCTCTCCGAATGACGATATGTATCTTTTCTTGTTTGTCAAACCAGAAGGATTTTGCCTAGTTAATCATTGTTATTTACCTCCTCGTTCGATAGGCAACATTGTTATGTACTGTCATATAACATGCAGCTTCGTCTGTGAGTAGTGTGATGCGCACATTCGAGAGCTAGAAGGCACGTCTCTAAACCAGGAAGATGAGATACCAGAAACGACTATTGGAACAGTAAATACACACTATGAGGCTAGATGCCACCAAGGCGACTGGCAATGAACTGCAGTCCACATTATGTCAATACATGTCAGCCAGGTAAATGAGTGTACCCGTCCGTTGTCCTACGTCTTCATATAACCAGCACGAAATTTCATGAAAACGTCCTGTGAAGTCCCGAAGGATATTTTCTACTATCCTCACAACCAAGTAGCCTGCACAATGTTCTGTTTATGTTGATACAAGCCGAACATTTCTCACGTTAAACGATGGCCTTTACTTACACAAATCCAGACTGTTTGTGACCAATAGCGAAAAGAAGTAGAAAACTGGAGATTCTGTTCGTATGTCAGTGATCAAGAAGGTCACCCCAATTAGTCGGTTATTTACCAGATTGCTTGGACGGTTTTACTCACACTGCTTCACTGTTATGTTCGGTTCACCGGAGCTGCTTGAATATCTACGCTTACCATTCGTAGTCCTTAAGGAAACATGACCTTAGCGCGAGGGCACAGAGTAGGGTTGCAGAGCGGGTTACGATATTACGTTTTCTACTAGCCATTTTCAAAAGTGTTACCGACATACCACAGTAAACTCGACTTTGATGCCTGCATTCCTTCATCAAACCCAACATCTCTTAAAAATGTATCTGGCGAAAGCAGCCAACTCAGAGGTAAGTCGTTAAGACTGCAGCACGAAATGAGCCGTTTGACGTTCACAGAACAACATTTTACCTTTAGGGTGTCTCCAGTCTTGTACCGCCTACAACAGTTTGTCGTAGCTACGTCGCCGGTTATGCTGTTTGGTGTAAATCAACCAAAGCACTTAATAATGACCACATGTCTATCTGCTTCATTTAAATGTCGACGGAATTTCAAATGAGCTAATGCACAATTTGGGAAGCAGAATCTTAGGCTAAACTGCTTGCCAGGTTAAGGCAACCTGGTGCATCAGTGGTTTCAGACAAGTACAACTGTACGACTAAAAACGTTCCAACTCGAACAGATTAAGATCTAGTCAAGAGATAGTTCGCTATTTTGGAACTAAACAAATGGAAAGATATCTTTCTTTTAAACTGTATATATTGGCTCATTGTAGTCTAATTATCGTGAAACCGGATTAATAACTTTGTATGTCTACTGTTTTGTCTGTAGTTCATCGGAAATGCGAACACATCAGTTTATGTGAAACAAGGCTACGACTAGCCCCTACTTGTAGGTAATCAGAACAAAATTGTAAAAGTGAGGTCAATACTCACTTCATGCTGCATCACGATGGATGATGTAACATGTTATCTGCAAGTGTGATAATGCGAATGTCCACAGAAAGTGAACCTTTGTCCTATGTAACACGGTGAACTAAAAGTAGATTAAAATAAACATTTTTAAGATGGTTATAGAACAAATCAACGCGCTGAATATCGATAAAATTCAAAATATTCTCGACGTGTCATTTGCACAAAACTGGCAGACAGTATTAACTGAGACTTACATACAACCACTCCCAGGAAGTCTTCTGCTGTTGTTGAGCCTAATGGACTATCCATAAGAACATAGTCTGCAAAAATATGCCCTCATTTATCATCAGCAAATTATGGATAGCTGTTTCGAACTTGCTAGGTCTGCCACAAAGTCGGAGCGGTTACTCTTCCGAGACCTTTCGGGGGTGCGCGTCACCGTTTGCTTTTTTGTAAACCGATTCCAGTTTGTGCGACAGAAATGTGCAACAGACAAGGAAGGTAACCACAGTTTGTGAACAAGTCTTTCAAAACGAAGTCGCGTGTTTTCTGTGCCCAATGAAACTAAGCTTTTGAGGCGTCATAATTCTGAGTCAGGATAAAACTACAGAAATGCAGCCCGTCTCATGAAGTTAAACATTAACCAAAATGGAAAAAACTTTCATATGAATACCTCGTTTGTGTACGCAATGAACTATCAGTCAGTTTTTCATTAAGCCAGTCCGCTCCAGTAGGAGGTGTGAGCGCTAACTCCTTCAGGAGATCACACATAATCAGGCTGAAAAGGCATATCCATTTGTTAACGTTCTTGAGGGCAATTCAAGCTTCGAGCCAACTGACAGGATATCTAGTTATTTCTGTGTAACCTAAGTAGACCTTCAAACCTGATTCTTAAAATGCCTATTAAGGCCTAAGTTTCCCAAATTACCCACCCACAGTAACGTATCATCTGGTTAAATAAACAGGCATATCCACACATTACTACGTCAGATCACTATTTTAACAGTACGCCCGTGGATATCCCCCATCTACTGAGCAGATAAAGAAAAATAGTCCTAAGTCGTTTACAGTCATCAACGCTTGACTGTTACTGACAGGCGTTGTACATACTGTTTGCTTCCTTTCTGACAGACAATTTAAAGTATGGTGCACGTGTACAGAACCACATCAACTTATGTCTCATTGTACCAGGCTAGATTCCGAAATACTTTTCCTATGAAAAAGATGGTTTACGAATAATCGATCTGATTGCTTGGTATGTTACATGACGACTTGAGAACATTCCAAAAATTATGTTTCTGTGAATGGTTTGAAAACACAGTTCGATACACATTTCATCACATGAGAAGAATCGGGCATTCACCTTCAATAACTAAAACAGATTTTCAGATGTGTCGGAATGTTTTTTTTTTAAATTTTATTATCTAGAACTTTAACATGTAAATGCTGGAAAATTCCCATAAGATCAAAAGTAACGATGTGACGAACACCTGATTTCGATCAGTTTTTTCTCGAGTCAATGCGATTACTTTGGTTTTCATCAAGACGTCATTAGACAAAGCGCGAAACTCAAGAAGTGACGCGACATTCATTCAACATCTGGTTTGGGTCTAACCAATTATTGTGTGGGTATTCTAGCGTTAGACTTTATTTTCATCCGTCAATAACCACTTCTTGTTTTTGCGCTTTGTCTTGTGAACTCTTGATGGAACCTATGTAATTGTATTGACTTGAGAGAGAACTATCGAAAACAGTTGTTCGTCACAATGTTACCTGTAACACCACTAAAGACATCTTTTCAATATGAATTACGTAATTAAACATTTCAGTTCTTCCAATATCAACCTTGACATTCTTAGATTACGCACAAACGATGAACGAATTTCTTTAATGTAAATAGTCTGCTGAACATCTGTTCTACGCGTTTTATACATCCTTATTGGAATAGTCTAGTAATTGTGTTATTGTTTAAAGGCAAATCAGATAGGGTTCTACGTTAGGTATCGAAAACACAGTATTGTTCTGCATCAAACGACATGGTTACGAAATGCCGCACTATTATTCTGTTTGCTGAACGCCTACTATCTCAGAAAAGTTGAAACAAAATTATTCTCTGTGGTTTTGGTTATTATTATTGTATACGCAACTACGCGGGGCCTACAAAGACATTCTTGTCGACAGCAATGGACCTTCGCATTTCATAACATGTTCCATTCCCAATTCGCCTTTATTTGATTTTGGTCAGCTCTAATTTCGTCCACTTTTCCTTTGATGTTGGTGTATGGACAGAATTTTAAAGCGTGTTAAACGGAATATGATCACGCAATGCCACACACTAAATTTAGACTTAATCTGACTCCATATCCTCTTATTTCTGTGTATGGTGTACGCTTTTAAACTAGAGGTAAATTTTAGACTTAACGGATACCACGTTCGCTTAGTAGTTAGATCTGTGTAACACTGACCAACTTGATTTCCTTGCTATAAGATAAGGCAGGTACCAGCAGTTTGCATTAGTTCGACAATCCCGACCAGTCCACATCTACGGCTCTCCTGATTCTAACCGTTTTGTTCAAACTTAGGAACATAAATAATTGTCACAATACAAATTTGTCAGCTCAGTTGATGTGGCGATAAAGCAAATGTTGAAAACTGTTCAGAGATAGCTTTTGCATGGTGAATCTGACAAATACCGCCCAAAAATTCTCTTTGTTCTGTTCCAGAACACGTCTACATTACTGGTAAGTAGTTTGGCAGGGTTGATAAATTAGAAGAGATCCATTTGCGAAAAATCCGGACTTCGGCTGGATTCGAACCAGCGACAGAAACACCATGCCCAAACGTGGCAAGCGCTCTACCACGAGTGCCGAAGTCCAGATTTTTCGCAAATGGATCTCTTCTAAATAATCATATCTGCCAAACTACTTATCAGTAATTCATTGCTAATGCTCATCGGTGGCGCTGGTGAATTCCAGCGTGAACTGATCGAGAAATCCTGCTTGGGCAGTCAGTCGGCTGGATTATTTGGTGGATTCCATATGACACAGTAGTTTGGGTGGGTAGCTAGGTCTAAATGTGAAATTTCTGAGCTTCTGGCATGGCTTCATAGCTCAGATGGTAGAGCGCTTGCCACATCTACATTAGCTGATATTTCGCTAGAGGCTTAAGACTGATATTAGTGGTTTCTCTGAGGTTAGAGTACGATGTCTGATGTTTGTCACCTAGAGACCCATACGCTTTGTTAACTCTCTCTGATCCGGTTTACGTTTAACACTGGGTTACGCACAGTCCATGAACGTACGATAAAATGAAAGACCCACGGATTCTCGAAATAGTCAAATTGGCGGTCAAAGGAACTGAAATTTATATAGTGCTGAAGAAAACGTAAAATAAACGATAACTTTCTCTCAAGACAAGTGTGATTCAACAGACTATCCAAGAAAATGAAAACGAAACAGCCAAATTTGCGAAAATGTGCAACGTTTCCACAGAATGGACAAACTGAAGTTCAGTAAAGCAAGAAAATCAAGATGGGGGTGAGACAGATTACACTTATCAGGTTCAAGAGGATTTCAAGAGGTACGCACAGTTGTGGTCAAGAAAACACTCGAGGGTAGATGTCAAGCTTTTTAGATAATCTACGTGGATTGTATGACATAATAAAATTACATATGTTTAAAGTAGGAGGAGATACGTCTCCTCCAAACGAAGCCAACAATCCCTCACAGTTTATCACTTTACTGGATGTACTAGACAAAACATAGCGAGCAGGTCAACACATGACGTATTTCTTACCTTGACAGTCGCTGGACAAATTTGTCTACGTAGAACGCCACAAGTTCCGATTCTTTATAACCGTTAAACAACGGACGCTGTAAAATATTATCAAAACTCATAACAAGGTCATGCTACTAGTCAACCTACTGTTGACATCTAAAAGCTCAAGCGACCGGTTGATTTGTCTTACTTAGTTGAAATTCATAACAAAACGGACAATGACACTACCAATTGTGCGAACAAAGGGACTATTTCTATAGAAATTCGAGGAAAGTCATGTTGTTCTAATGAATTACCATATTAACTTTCATAGGCTGAAGTAATTCCATGTTGTAGAAATTACTGCATTACCCACTGTCAGCAATGAAAACAAAAGAAACCCAACTTACGTCATAATTGTCTTGTGAAAATTGGTTTATGAATAAAGAGGGCCAAATATCAGAGTTCATAATCGTTATCACTACCATAGCAACGATAACGGTACAAACATTCGCCTTTAAACACACAGAGCGGGTTTGAACCTTCGGATAACAACAGCTTCAGCATAGTGCAGTGTTTGCTTGTGTGGCGTTAATTACATAACGCGAAATGCCGTTGTAGGGACAAACTGATGTTGCGTCAATATAATGTAATGTGCGACGAATGAGGCAGACGTCTTGTGTCTATGCTCGGTTGTGACGTCATGCGTTCGCGTTACATGTTTGTTTGATTTACTTCGGGATATGCTTCATAACTCCGGTTTGCAACTGGTGCCCAGTCCTGCCTAGGTTGGATACATCGATATTCATAAATAACATTAAATTTGGTTGACTCAGGTACCGATTATCTCACAAAGGGCTTTGGAATCTGAAGTGTTTTGTACAGGATCACCGGGAAGACGGCATTGTATGTTCTAGCAATGGAACTAACTATACGACGATTAATTATTTGACATATGTAGTCTCTGTTAAAGTGGAAGCGAAGAAACATCGGCATTTTGAATACTGTATCGGGTTTAAATCCTATGTCAGTGGTTTGTTGGAATCTTGCAATAAACGGTTTATGACAACAGTCTAGCTGTAGGGTGGTCTCTAACATGGCCATCTCTTTCTGAGCCGTATCTTCAGTGTATGTCTGGCCTGATCAAACAACGTATGCATCAAACCTTGATAATAGGATCAAGGTATAGGGCTTTCAAAATGTGGACACTGACTTGTCCAAGTGGTCATGCAACGGAGACTTCATCGGATTGAGCCATCCTCATTTCTCCTGATGCGATTACGTGTACTAACTAATTCACCTTCTAGTATGAGCGAAACTCGAGTCTATTTCTTCTTTTCGAAAGAGGTTGGCTAGAAATTCTACCCGAGTGTGAAGGCTTCGATCAAATATGGGTGTTGTTCAGATTAAAACTGGTCAATTGAAAAGTTCAATGTGAAAGTCCTGACCATCACATAATACTCCAAACGTCCAATATGCACTCTCATAATAAGGCATCTAAATCAATTAAATCGGCAATAAAATTAATGTGCTGTCCACTGCTCTAAGCTAGTTTCAATGACTCACTCTCCAGAGAAATGCGTTTTGCATGTAGACATTCAGAAATCATTGCGAGTCTTACTGTATGAAAGATCTTTTTTTCCTGCTTTTATTTCATAGTATCAAAACATTGCAGTAAAGCATTCAAGATTACGATTCTTCACACGGTACTAGTTAGATGCTATCAAAAACTATGTCCATCGCTTCAGAATTCATCTTACAAAATATACAAAGTGGATGAAGTTCATTCCAGTCCATTTTTCCTAGTCCCTTTTTGTAGCTGGCTATAGAATTCTACATTGTAACAGCTCCCCAGAATTATGCGGTTAATGGTTCCAGAACGTTTCCAGCCACGGTTAAACTACGAACCGCACGCTAACCAATACGCAATTTGCATTCCAAAAGAACTTATCCGACTTTTCATCAGGATTGATATGTGCACTGCAAAATTGTTTTAGTCAGAAGGCTACGGAAATGGGTTTGCGATACAAGTATTTGTAATAAGAACCTCCCTGATGAATTTTTGAGGCTACAAAAAACTAGCCTCGTGTTGTAGCTGTTTGTTTAATACTGATTCTGATAATCAAACATATCCCATCCTCGTGAAAATCACGTTAACAAAATATCCTGCATCACAGGACGATTCGTGCTTGTCAGCAAACAGATTGGTGAATTCAGAACGCACGACGTAGTTAGTCACATGCAATGTGGTTAATTTTTTGTGCTGACTGAAAAGTAGCATATAGCCATGTTCAGACGTTATTGACAATGATTAGTGCTATGTCTGTTGCATGATGGAATAAAACACTATGGGAATGCACCTAGTATTACTGCCTATTCAAAACCTCTCCTTCATTGACTTGTTCACACGAGGGTATGTTCGCTGAGAATTGGTGAACGGCAATCCACGAATAATGGAAATAGCGCAATGATCTAACGGAGGTTCGTACACACGTGTCAGAATACCGGGCTCTTTAGAGTGGCTGCGTCAATTTACCTACTTGTGATCTGGGCAACATAAACATGGAAATACCAATTTAATATTTGTGCTGTAAATTATCGAACATTATTCTGTAGATACATTTTACGCTTCCGTAGGTTTTTTTGTGCTCAACATCCATCTATAGTTGTGTACGTAGTCGTTCTCGCAAGTCTAGTTTCAATGCTGCCTCTATCTGTTTTGCTTTATGTCAACTGTCGATATCAAACTTATACGGCCTGTCCATATAAATCCATCACAATCATTTTTGACGGAGCTGTTAACTTGTGGCTGATTATTTGCGGGTGTTTCATCGGAAAATTAATTCTGTGAGAATTGCACGGAAATCTAGTGCACAAGCCTTCATATGAAAGGAAGTTGCTCACAAAATGTGGTCGTCCAAAGGCTTTAGTTTCAAAACTTACAACTCCAGAATGTCAATAAACATCTGACTTATCATCACAAAGAAAAATCGCAGAGTGCAATCTAAATAAGACACAGGCATTTACACTATAACTAATCCCCATAGAAAAAACCTAATTAGTGCTGTTAAAGGCATTTGCAATTCAGCCTGAGAGATGAAATGTTTTGTTATTTGTTTGGACTACTCATCAGTAGTTAAAAGTCATATCACTCTTTTCTGCGGCATATAGAGATCCGTCAGCATTTCTCACAATCTTCTGTGCATTTCTTGAATTACAAACGCAATGGAAGCTTTATAACTGAGCTGGATGCCAATATCTTTTCAGATAAATATATGGCGTTAAGTTTTTCAATAGTCTCCTTTTTGCAGACACCAGATTCTACTGGGTTCAGTGCGAGTTTTCTTGCATTGCTCATTTCCACCGGTCTATATTAAACCGGCTAGCAATGGATGCATGTGTTTCTCAGCTTCGGTAGATGGTAAGTTAGATCAAACCATCCGGTCTTTACTGTTGTACTTTTAGGTATCCATCGAATCTCACATAGTCACATCCAGACTAGCAGCTAATCCCGACATTCCTACGTACAGTATAATCAGAATTCTCATCGTCAGACTTCCCTGATGTTCATCAGTGAGCACTATTAGGTAATTCACCAACTCAGTGGTTAGTGACAGAAGTATGTCATACGGATAACTGACGAAGTGAGCATCGGTAAGGAGGTGATAAAGACAGTGCTCAACAATTAAGTGAAGCGGTGGAAGGAGGATCCTAGTCGAAAAAGACCGCACAGTTTTACAACAGTTGCTTGAGACGGAATGTATTGATGAAACTTACCACAAACAAGGTATTATTTGAATAGCCAAATGAAGGCAGTTAGTACTCCTTCATATAGCATCAAACGAAAGATCTACAAAAGTGTGCTGCTTGCTTATTTGTTGTTTCTCGTTAACACAAAAGGGACAATTATAAACAGATAAAAACTGCGTAAGACTACTGCTCAATGCTTACCTTCTTGCAATGAGCAATTCTTGTGATGTCCAAGGCTGCTGACCAACAGTAACTTAACTTGGCCACTGATCACATTTCCATACTACGTTTAGAAAAGGCATTTGACCCACAACAGTGACTAGATCAGTAGAACCGGATGTGATACAAAACCTAGGTATCGAAAGCAGACTTAAATCCCCCATTCAAATGTCTCCTCCACCGTTTACTACCGACTCAAACAAATATTACCGCAATGAGATCGTCATATCAGTCACAGCTACCAATCTACTGTACAGTGAATGCCTTCCAGTAATATAGAATAATTGGTACTCTTGCAAAGGAAATAATTTTTCAAACGTAATAACTGAAAAGAAGACAACATTTTTTCTGCGAAGAACACGAATGGTCATACACAACAACGTTTAGGTACTTACAGCAGATTTCAAACTGGTTCATGAACTGGGTTATCAAGAGCATTGATAAAACGTTGACACAGTTGAAAATTCACTGTGTTGTAGGAATCGATAAACAAAACAACTCATAAAGCTACTGCACACAGTTTTTACGTTGACACATATCAATAACAATCACATATGCAACGCGCCGATTTGCTCCGGTTATTCTGTATGACTACAGAAGTGTACACAACTTCTCGATAACCATTTTGTGTAGACCTAGCAGAAGATGCTTCACCCTACCTAGTACTGTTTGCTCTGACCTGATTAGAACACAAGTGTACATGAACGTAACAAAGCTTTACCTGCTCAAGTACATCCAGAATAGTGGTGGCTCTATCGGTGAATAAAAAAGGGCCTGCAGACTGAGCCCGCAGAAGGAGACATTTCATCAGCTAAACATGGAATGGAGATTACTTGATAAAGATGTTTTATCTTAGCAAATTCCTCCCACAAAACAAGCCAGCATGGCTGCTGACTGTTCATTAGAAATAACACTAATTCATTTCTTTATAGGTCAGAATAAGGATTATTATTGAATATGATCAACAATGAAGACATATCCACTGCAGACTTCGATTCGACCTAGCCAAAGGTTGTTAGTAAGAGAATTATTCACTACCGTGTTGTTTAT
The DNA here is from genome assembly GCA_013368495.1 of Paragonimus heterotremus. Taxonomy (NCBI): domain Eukaryota; kingdom Metazoa; phylum Platyhelminthes; class Trematoda; order Plagiorchiida; family Troglotrematidae; genus Paragonimus; species Paragonimus heterotremus. The sequence goes on along the minus strand of LUCH01000944.1, from coordinate 55,530 downwards.
TGACATTTTTAATGCCAACGATGTTTTTTCCAGTAACTAAGGCAGCACCGGCATGCAGTTAACCTAAAGGTTCAGCTTCACTGGCTGAGCTAGTAGGAGGTTAGTGGGGGGAATGCCGATCAGTAGCAGAGTTCGTCGAACGTTAGCCAGTAGGAACTGCAATCGCCTTTCATTGTAGATGCATTTACGCAATTACTAACATGATTTCCTCATTTCCTATCAGGTCCTTCGGGGGTCACTTCCGTGAAGCTGCATGCCAAAGGAAACGGCCATCTTTGCCTGTGAATATAACATTAAATTATTCATTCACCTTTTGAAAGGAAACACTAGACTCAAGTTCCACTCTCATTAGAGCTAGCCAGTAGTGCATATCCTCGCCACTGCCGGGACTAGAACTCCGGCCACGCTGTTCATGAGGCAACCGTGTTTACCACTGCTCCATTGACCTCACATTGGGCACGACCGGATTATCACTCAACCACTTTCGCTTGTGAGTAATAGTGAGGTCAATGGCGCAGTGGTAGACACGTTTGCCTCATGAACAGCGTGGCCGGAGTTCTAGTCCCGGCAGTGGCGAGGATATGCACTACTGGCTAGCTCTAATGACAGTGGAACTTGAGTCTAGTGCTTCTTTTCGAATGGGGCCGACTGGAATGTCTATGGGAATGCGACAGCCGCGATCAACTGTGAATGCTGTTCAATCTGTATGGAAATCAACACCCCCTACCACTCATCAGTGAGGTTGTTTGTTCCATACATAAGTTGAACACCATGTTGACTAGAAATCCTGGGTTTCATTGTTGTTTGTTTGTAGTACGTAACCAATCGGGCATCTGCCTATTTAGATTCGGAGAAATCCAACCATTGCGGAGAGCAAGATATAGTATATACTACAACTGATGTCAGATTAGCTGCTCTTCTCCGAAAATATGGTACTGATAACTACAGTTACAGGTCCTCACCTTACAACAGTGATGGTTTGGCAACATGAAAAGATTAAAGGAAAACTCCACCTAAATTTAGTAAACAGAAATCTAAACCAAATCACTGATATATTTCACGCGTCTTAAGAGTTGCAACTCACTGATTTGTACTTTAAGTTACACAGCTCATCATCTCGGACTATTGTTTAGTACAACCGACTCATCCGCTGTATTCTTTAAGCTCGATGTCTGTTGATATTCCCTTGCCTCGAGTTTCGACGAAGTAATTGTTTGAAAAGCTGGTTCTTTCGGGTATGGGCTGTAGTGGCAGACCAAGAGTCTGGGTGAGATCTTGAGAGGAAAGATACATAATAGTTGGAGAACCAACAGACAAAGTGCATTCATACGCAGAATGGAAAACAAATTGACAAAAGCTACTAATGCACATTTACACATATGCCGTACACTGAAGCACTTTGAAACATCAGTTTGACAAAAGTGCACATTCACTGGCCTACAGATGTGGATGAAGAATGCAATAGCGATTAACTCCCGTAAACATCTCGATTAACTAACGTTTTGAAACCATAAACCGTCTCATCATTAGCCAGTACGGTTGTACAGAATGTTACAGCTTAAGGTAATGTTTACTGCAATAACCTTCCAGCTTTATAGTAGACCATCGTGCATCTGCTGTAATCTAAAAATGACCCCTTGTATGTTTGCCCTTGTTTACTGGTAAGGGTTAGATAGTGGATAATCCTAAGTACAATAACTAACTACCAACCCGTGAAAAATGACTACCTTGTTAGCCTTTCTATGAAGAGGATTCTCAAGAACTGTATTGAAAACTTTACATAACACAACGTTTCCTTAAACAAGCGCAATAAGCTTGTATGTTTGTTTCCACTTTGAGTGAGAGGTTAAGCGGTATGGATGAGGATTTGGTGTATGAGGTTCCACAAATCACTGCTAAGAGATTTAAAGTAATTTGTTTACCTGTGAGTGCATATCTTATAAACAGACATAATATACTCAACTTGCTTACAAACTGGAAAGCTTGCTTTTTCTCTCGGCTGAATAATGTCACCTATATATATATATATATATATATATATATATATATATATATATATATATATATATATATATATATAAACACCTTATTGTACATTATACACTTCGTGGCTATATTTATTGATTTCACTTGCAAATGTTGAGAACTATGATACAGCAATAACTTCAAATGGAATTTGTAATTACTGCTAATATCTTGACAATTCAATTTCGTAGAGACTCGGAGCTGCTTATCGATCAAGAACTTGACATACAACTCCATGAATGTTCCAAGTAAATACTAGCCTTTGTGAGCAAACAATGGATACCTAGCTTTTTCAGTCTCGTGATGAATGGGTTGCATTCTTCAGCTTTCCTTGGAGTAACACAAAGAATCGCATGCAATTTCTGAAATCATCAGCTTAATGGAATGTATTGTAATGTCTTCTCTATACAAGTACTTGAAACAAACTCTTTAGTTTAGTGAACGTGACCTAGGCCCTTGAATAAGTATCAAGGTTACTCGAGAGTTGTAATGAAAATGATCTAGTTTACCTGCTCTGTTGCAGGACACTTCACATCAGCTAGAAACCATGAATGTTAAACAAAAATTGGTTGGTGTACTGTTTTATTTTCAATAGACTTCGCCATTTAGAGCAACCGCAACATAAATTCTACTGCAACCAGAAATTGGAATTCTGAAATTGGTGCAATTAGTTAGAAAGCATATGGACTGTAAGGAGAAAATAATAGGCTATTCGGACTCAGCACAAGATAAAACTGGAACTCATGCGGACAGACAATCTGGTTAATTCATGCTTCCAGTATCTAAAATATACACCACAATTGAAAGACCTTTTGAATGAGCAACATTTAGATGCTCACATAGTGCTCACATAAAGAAACGAGAGTATAGTGCTTTCAACGTCAAACAAAGGAACAAGAGTCGGTTTAATGAACAATATTAATTACGTTACCAAAATGAATAACACGATAGCTGAAAATTCGAAATTCCTGAAGGTGAATATGAAGAAATACAAGATACTGGCTGTAGAAATACTACATACAAAGCACTGCGCAAAATAAAGTAATAGGAGACAAGTGACATGGCCATTTCCGAACACAGCAGTTCCATTGCAACAATTGCTTCTAGGCTATACGGTCTGCCCAAAGTGCACTAAGGTTTACCCTCGAGACCTATTTTAAACATGTGCAACTCACTCTTGCAAGCTTGGGTCAAGTGGCTCGCCAGTTTGCTAGAAATCATCAGGTTAGACCTAGGAACGCACAGTCCCCAGGATACGTTTCAGTTTACTGATATAATTCAATACAAACTTAAACAGAGAAAGAACGTTCTCACTGGATGTCGCTTAGCTATTTACAAACGTGCCGTCACAAGAGATAATTGACTACCTATCCGATTGTGTCGAGTATAAAAATAAACATGGGAGCATCCGAAAGGATGAACTGATAAAATTGTAGATGATTGCTACTAATAACGCCCAATTTCTGTTTAAAAAGCAGCCTACTGAAAAACAAATCGAATGGCAGTGTCCTCATCTTTGGGCCCCATAATAGGCGACGTTTTCAAGAGCAAACTGGCGACTAATCAGTTGAAAGTGATCATAGAGTATTTTTCACTTTATAAACACTATGTCGATTACGGTTTTTGCTTCGTCACCAAGGATTTAAAAATGACCAGCGTTATGGCATCTTTCAAATCAGCCCATAACAGTATTAGATTCACCAAGGGGTCAAGCAACAACGACTAAATAACTTTTTGGGATGTTAACATAGTAAGAAGTGAAGATGGTTCGGTTCAACAAAAAGTGCGCAAGAAACAAATTTGGAGTGGTCGGTATGTTCATTTTGACAGTTTCGTTCGGTTAACTCGAGAGTGGAATCGTATGCTATGTCTGGCGGGTAGTTACGTTAAAGACCTGCACCCCTGACGGTTTACAGGCTGAACTAGATTTTCTATAGTGTTTTAGAAGAATGGTTATCCAGTGCGTCATAATCAGAGGACGATGGGAACAGGAGAGTTGAAACCTGATTCAACCTCCATTTCAAGGGACACCCTATGATCAGGGCTATCGCAAGATTATTCAAAAAATCAGTCGGAACAACCTATCTCGCCGCTGAATTTTGCATGAATTTTCGTTCAATACCCTTTATCACTTCATAACACACAGACAAACCCCCATGTTATACAATTAGCTGTTAAGTGTACTCACTTATTTGCGCGTGTCAAGCATCAAACACTGGTCGTACCATAAAGCGAGTATCTGATAGACTGCGTGAAAATCATCTCGCATGGCTGGACGGTGCTGTAAGGAAAAAGGGTTTCAAACGCGACTGTTGCTTGTCTTGCCGACTCTAATCATCCTATCAGTAAGAAAGATGCCTTTCAGATTTTCTGCCAAGTACCAGGAGATCAATCAATAATGGTGAGATTCTGAAAGTTGATCGTTGTCGAGGCCATTAGTATCTGATTCCATAACCCTGACCTCTGTGTTCAAAAGAAGGTCATGCAGACAAAACTTCTCTTGTCCAACAGTCAATCAAACTCACAATTCAGAATGACGGTTGCTTAACTGCTAACCAACAGGTAGTCCAAAACCCCTAGTAACATTTTGCTCATTCGCCCGGGTTGATGTTTTCACACTTGTTATGGTGTGATTAGCTTGATAGTCAAACACAGAAATCAAATCTTGTTCGCCACTTTGTCGTTCTCATGACTTCAATGAATATTTTCGAACGGATCAGGCTATTCAAATTGTGAACGATTCTGAGGCGGGATTTCAGTACCAAAACAATGGGTAGCAGGTTTAACTTCCAATTTTAAACTTATGGATTTAATTGTACGTATTAGGTGACGTCTACAGACTCACAGTGGATAGAATAAAGTGTTGCTCGGCGATCGCTCATGCTAAATAATACATCAATTTTTTGCTTGCAATGCAACAAGAATAGTTTAGTTAGTATCAATTGAAACTATTCACAATGTATTGGATCGTTCGTATTCAGACTGATTTTCAGCCAGTCTCTTTCAGCAGTAACAATGGACTTCAGGTTCATTCCTGTTTGAGTCCGTTAGAAGTGGACATTTTTGTTACGACCGAGATATGACTTCTCGCCTCGTTTTCATAGGGTGAGTGTATCGGTTCCTGCGTCGTTGCTTCACGATTGGCTCTACAGAACTACCATTTCTAAAAGTTCAAGATAATCGCGAGTATATGTGTTCTGACGAAGTTTGATATTCAAGGAAACTCCCATTTTCTGTTCCTGTTCAAAATCGACTAGATAAACAGTCTAGCTGAGTGTTATTAGATATGTGTGGTCTTTAAAGTATTCCAACGGAATCATCGATCACATGTCAGTACTAGTCCAAATGTAAGCCTGAATTTAATGACGATGCAAAATCAGAATGTTGATCGAGATCGTTTACCTCGATTCTGCATCAGCAATCATTAGTAAATTTATGATTATTTTCAAGGCCGGTGGTTTTGCGTTTTGTCTGCAAATGGTTAACTCATTCATCATTGTATGTCCCTATAGATGTCAGTCAAATTGACAGTCATTCAGACAAGTCCCACTTAAATTCTTCCATGAAAGTGTCAACGAATTTAGCTGACTTCGTTGGAATGGTTGTTTTAAAAGAACTACAGCTGGATTATTCTGAGGTGAAAGAATTAGAAATTAGAAAGGACCTGTGGCTGTATTGCATTTTCGTCTGTCGTTTGACACTGCTATCGTGAACTAATCTGAATTGGTTCACCTGTCTCAGAATTAAATACGTAAACCTGTCATATCTTTGAGTCATTTAACTGTGAAAGCCAAACAAAGTACCCTTGCACGAAACATTTCACATTGTGTTGCTAACCTTTCCCCAATTTTTGATAGATGAAGGTATTGCTTCATTCATTATCTACTTTTTCCTTACTGTTGATCACAACTTTGGAAGATGTTGCACAATATTCTGAAAATCTGTATTTCTTTGACTTCATTTATATGGATGATAAAACTCGAATTCTTTTTAAAATGCAATCAGATTAAGCTCTAATTCACTGTAGTTCACTCTGGTTTGCGAGCGTCGGCAATGAACGTTAAATTAACTACTATTATGTGAATTTGAACATGACTCAGAACAGTCTCATGCAATACCGGTAGGCCAAGTGCAAAGTTGTTCTTGGCATTCGTGACTACAAAATCTGGTTACCCAATGACATTTTGAAGTCGGGTGTTCGGCCTGAAAAAACTGAGTTGATCCATGACAGTCAGTGAGGTGTGGTTTCATTGTGTAAGCTATTTAAAAGTGAACATCATCCACAGTTGATCATAGCTGTCACATTCCCATAGACATTCCCGTGGGCCCCTTTCGAAAACAAGCACTAGATTCGAGTTTCGCTCTCATTAGAGCTCGTCAGTAGTGCATATCCTCGTCACTGCCTGGACTAGAACTCCGGCCACGCTGTTCATGAGGCAACCGTGTTTACCACTGCGCCATCGACCTCATACTAAGCGCGACCGAATTATCATATATGAACTCTCAATCACTTTCACTTGTGGACATTGTGCTTCTTTTCCAGAGGAGTCGACTGGAAAGTCTATGGGAATGAGAAAGGTGCAATCAATCGCGGGTGATGTTCAAGTTGAAATAAACCAAATCATTGACTACTCATCAGTAAGCCATTTAAGTAGTTTTATGTTGAGTTTGTAGTATACTGCATAAATTCATCACGATATGGTCGGGTCATACATGACTATGCAGTGACTTGTTTGTACTTCAAAAACTAGGATGTACGACAAACCCTGGTCGTGCAATATGTTTTGATCACTTCACTGTGTCTAACTTTGGCTGGAATGCACTTCACGATTATGCGATCCAGTGCTCAGAATAATACAAACTGTTCCGATTAGTGTTTGAGAATCCTAATCACTGGGTACTGAGTATGTCATCGTTACAAATATCTTGTGAACGACTATGCTTCTGGAATCCACAGAAGTGAGCATTACTCAGCGGGACCGCCTGAGATTCTCGTGACAGAATGTGAGGACCGTGTTTCAGATTTTACGTTGATGTGAATTCTTTCAGCAGAATTTTCAGCAGTTCCCCAAGCGACAGAATAACAATCACAAGGTAATCATTTGTGAAACTTGCTGAACCAGATTTCTTTGATCAGATCACGTACAAAATCGTGGTTCTTCTCTCAGTAAAAAGGAGTATGGTACCATTTATGTGGAAATTTAGCATACTTTTCCCGGTAATATGCCTCTAACTACATCACAGATTAGGTGGCTTTTGAACTGTTCGAGTATTTGATTATGGCAGCCAGTAATAATTACTGGATGGTCAAGCAAAAAATCCACTTTTAGCTATTAGCCACAGACCCATAAAACATTACGTTGAAAAATCGAAATCATACAGCAACTAATTTACGTTAATTAACATGAAATGGTGAATAAGTGGGTGTCGAAAACGGTCCCGAATTTGTCAAGCTTCTGGCCGGATCACGGTGTGACTGTGCAGAGTGGACGATTTTTTCCGGTCTCACAAATTATAATTTACGTAACTGGAGTTCACCGATCTCTAAGGCAGCCTGATTGAAGCATTTACCATCTCAAGTAGATAACGAAAACGGTTATTTGGTTGAAAACTCAGCCAGTATGAACTACAATGCAACGAGTCGAAAACTTCAACCAAACTGCCCCAAAAACGAGGTTATCTTTTTGGTTAACAAAGTGGAATTGTGTGCATAAACTTTTTAAAGAATTAGCTTTCTTCCGCAATCAAAATGACTTGTCTGGGACATAGACATAGAAACAAGTGAGTGTGGCTGGGCGTTCTCATAAGTTATATCAGTCCTGCCAAATATGAGGTAATGTGTGCAATAGTGAACACGGTTGCCACAGGAAAACGTGGTCCAAGTTCTATTCCCTGACGTGGCTATGATGTACACTACTGACAAGCTCCAACGAGAGCCAAATCTCAGTCTAGTGCTTCTTTCTAAAAGAGATTGGTCGAAAAGCATATGAGAAGTTGTTACCTGCCGTTATATAAGAGGGATGCTTAACTTGTAGTAACCAAGAAATGTGGGCACAAAACTGAATTCCCAGGTTGAACACCATACTAGTGAGTTTTACGTATTAAACTGGTGCTGAATCTCATGAAGTTCGTCTGGTACGTTTGACTTCTTGTGTATGGCGTGATGCGCAACGATGAATTCGTTGAGGTATGTTTGGTTGTTTGATCGATCCCAGTTATGCCTTTTCCTGACTTTGCTGTGTGCAGCAAATGACCATGATAGATTTTGTATCATCATTGCACATAGTGTCCGTTTTCTTCTTTATAACTATCGCTGCAAATCACTCAAACCCCTCTTTTTTGATACTGGTTGATACGCTGTCACTCATCTGCACCCGATTGTTTTAATGAGCTCATTTCCCTGGTGACCAGTGGTGATTTGCTGACTCGTGTTCGGTTGTTCCATTTTGAACGTCCCTTCTGGTGGATAATTTGTGTATTCGGTTAATTTACATTCCGGGTGAGACAACACTTTTATTGATGTTGTCAACAATAACATACAAATTCCACTTCTTTCGATCGCCTTTTCTGACGCTTTTTCGACTTGTAAGATAGTTTTGTTAGCCCAACCTTCTGGATGAGCAGTCAAAAAGCAAACCTTTATGTTTTCTACCGGTCATTGCATCTATCAGTTTTCCTGCAATTGCGGAAACACATACATCGGTAGAACAGAAAGGATGCTTGAAACCAGGGCCAAGGAGCACATCCCAAACTGGTTGAGAGTTGCAATGTCTAACCCGCCAGTGAGTGACACTCAGCGAGGACAAAACGCCGCTTCATCCATTACAAGGCACCTATCGACAACGGGTCACAGTGTAAACACCGCATCTTCGTTTAAGATCTTGATGAACACTCATAACTCACAATTTCTCAAGTATAGTGAAGCTTCGTTGATCAGCCGTCAACAGCCGGTTCTATGTGCACAAAAACAACTGACTGTCAACCTTTGTTTACCGTTAGTTTGACCGTGAGTGCCAATCACGATCCAGCCTGATTTGTACTTTTGACCGTTTCATTTAAGTCTTGTTTGGTTTTGTTTTCATGCTAGTCACACGTTTACAACTGACGAGAGTGTGCGAAATGAATTCATATTGTAATTTGTGTCTTCTGACTATTCTATTCAAATGGTTAAAAGGGACTCAATGTTTCAAGTTATCGTAATTGTCGATTACGCGTTACAGAGTGAATTTCCCTAAATCGCTAGAAACGATTTAACAGCCAGTTTGAATCTGAACGAGACAGTCGTTTGTTCCACACTAAAAATCTTTACAATAACATCATTTTGTTAGCAAGACACCGGTTAATCTGACCTTTCATCATTAGAATTTATCGTGGTGATAACCCCTCCATTGTTTAGGAGGTTTTATAGCTTATCCCGGGTTTATCAAAGTTATCAGTCTATATTTCACGACAGCCATTCTGTACAAGAATCTTTTGTGTGTAGTTTAGTTACGAATAATCTTTTCCAGTTTATCATGCTGTTTTTCAGGATTGCTCGACCAAATAGCATTGGATTTTGATAATGTCATTGCTTAACAAGTTATTCGGATCCAAATGTAAGTTGTAAGTTTAGTTTATTGAGTAACTCAACACATGTAATACATTCTAACACAATAACAATTGTTAACACTTGTTTGCATATAATGATAGTATAGAGGAAATTTCGGTGACGATGTGAAGTTCTTGCACCAAAAATAACGTCTCTTGCCAAATAGCTGAACACGTTTTTTTCCTCAATGTCTCACTAAATGCTTCCCTTTGGCCTCTTAGGAATTGTGTAGTTTGATCATCTCTGTTCCCCGTTCTAGTTAGCTGCTGAGCCAAAGCCGCTGAACAGTGAACTGTACAAACTTATGGTTGTTAACCACAGCTATCAAAAAACCTGACATAATAATTATTTAAGGAAGTTACGACGATGAATGTCAATTTATCTCCTATAGAAAGCACACTTTTTCCTTTTTATACAAAACATATGAAAAGTGGCAATGTCTACGGAAATAATCGTTTGGTACATAAATTAAATTGTCATCAGTGGAGCCATATGTGGTGTTGATCCGTATCCGGAGTATTATAGTAATGAGAGGCTTGTTTATTAATTAGACCCCTAAAGTTTTGTTCTGCAAGTATTGATTTAGTTTTTGCTTACGTTATCAACTCTGAAGAATGTGGTGGTTTCTGTCTACTTTATAGGCAAAAGTTTAGTTACTACCTGTTAGCTAGCAAGGTCCTAGGTACTGTTTTCTGCGTATGATAATGAGAGCCCCACTCAACTAAGTTCACCCTGGCTCTTCTAACTTTATACCTTATGAAAGCCTAAGGTCGTCCGCTTGATCAAAATGCCCCCAAAATTAGATCAAACTGGGTAAGCTTACTCATGAAGGAGCAAGTCGAAGGTCATAATGGTAACATTTCAAGATTAAACGTATCCTGCACTAAAGGTGAAATGTTCAGTGAGTATCTCTCAGGGATTTCCCCCGTATTCTTCTTTCGGCTTAAAGGATTAACTTAATTTGGCGGTACTTTACGGCCTACTGAAATTTTTGAGGATTCCACAGAGTTCAACCGATTTCAACGGCTTCACTGCACTGTTGTTTTTCTGTACCAGCTTATTATTTCGCTCGTCCTTGTGTTTTACTAGTTCAGAATCTAAAGGTTTGGTGAGGGTCCTTCGAAGTCACTTTGATTAGGCCCAAGAAGTGTCCACTTTTGCTCCGGAAACTCTAAGCATATGCTACTGATCCAAAAACAGATCGATTAAGCCTGTCTTTAGCCTCCTTGTACTGAACTTCATAGGCATGTTGAGACTCCAACTTAGGGAGCATACTAGTTGTGTTAAATCTGTGCAAATACGTTATGCTTAATCATGGTGCTTAGAAACGCTGAAGCCATATCCCATGCGCTTGCTCATAACGCTATATGAAGCTGTGATTTTGCAGAGGAGTCAAGAAACAGCGGTTGAATCTGTGGTTTCACGCTGTGAATAACTTGAAAGGGTACGTGTAATTATCATCGATGCATATGACAAAACGTTGTGTTCCAGAGAACTCTCATCTTCAAGTTGTTGCTCATGTCTATTGTGGAAGACATTGGACGTCGTGTGCGAGATGAGTTCTCGAGGTCTCAGGTTAACTTCTCCGTGAATAAAGCTCAAGCTGTCCACTACTGCAGCTGAGTTTCAAGTGGTGTTGCTGATGGCGCAGTTGGAAGTTTGATATTGACTATCTTGTGAAAGGAAAAACGATTCAGCGTGGTCTTCTAAACCGTATTTACAGGGGCAATTGGACGAGTAACAAGAGAGGGCTTCAAAAATTCAGTGTTAATCAGCCATCTACCAGACTAATTACCTGCTATGATCGACTGGGTGAGTCTCCATTATGGGCAGCTGTAACTCACACTGACAGTATATTATTATTACATAGACCGTTAGCAAGCAGTCAGCTGAATTTTCCATTGCGGTTTTGCTTCAACACACAACTGTCTGTTTCTGTCAGTCGACTTCCAGTTAAGTCTATACCGGTAAAAAACGAAATGATGTGTAGTTCACATAAAATGAGAAGAGTGATGCTAAGGATACTTAGTGCTAGTAAATTCTGAGACCTAAAATTTATGGTTCACGCGAATTTGACCAAGATACACGAGTATACAGTAATACACACTTACAAACACATAAAAAGGGAACATCCGAATAACGTTCTGCTACATACCTCACCGTCTTCCTGCAGTAAAACGGGATAACCAGCTTCCTAGCTTTCAGCGGCTATGCTTTTCAGGAATAGCATCTGTAGTTCTTGTTTGGTCAGGGTCATCGTTAGTCCCTTTTGGAGCATTTCAGTGTACCCGTCTCTTTTTCCCTGCTTGCCTCAAGTTCCTTCAATAGAGTTGGTTGTACCACAGTAAAGTCAGTGTTGACGCAACTTTTACTCACGTAATCAGGCTCTAGACAACTTTTCTGCTGCTGAAGCGTACGGCATATTGTCATTGTCTCAAAACTAACTTGTAATACAACCGCAAGGAAGAAGCGCTTGAAGAATCAAATCTTTTCTGTGTACGTTTCATCCTCATCACTTAGCCAATCAATAGGGATTAACTGCACGATAATCTTTCAGTCAAGACCTCACTTAGGGTGTGCAAATTAAACTATATGACCCTGTCGGTCTGATTGGAAAGCACACCAAAGTTTTAAGGTATACTACTGAGGTATTCGCACTTCCACGGATTTTTCTATAGACGGTTCAGTTAAGACTGTTGAACGTCTTAATTGGGTGATATAACTTTGGTATAAAGAATAACAAAACGAGTGTTGATTGCGCAAAGCTTTGTCATCTGTAGCATTAAATTGGGGTCAGTTCATCGGTCAGAACAATGGTGTGAACCGTTTGATTCTATGGTTTTGATCTTCACCCAGGTTGCGGCAAGGATATCAAAAAAGTATGATCTTTAACCTCCTTTTACCGAAATAGTGTCAGGTTAGATGTCTGTGGAAGCTGGGCTATTGCAGCTAACCGCCGCATGATTGCGAAAAGTTCAGGTATTTGATCAGCTGACAAAATGAAAAAAGTTGCATTGTCTATGGTGAGTTGAACAGGTTTTCCCTAATCCACTTCACTGACCAACCAGTGGGGTTGTATTACCGAGGTCACCAGACGTTTAGCAATAGGTGTATATGGTTCAACAATAAAAAATTTACACACTAAGAAGACCTGACTGTTCAACTGGATAGAGTCCGTACATACTGCCTATCAAGGTGCAGCCTCTGTGATCACCCGAATGGCTGACCGAAAACTTCATCTACCATCAGTGACATACTACACACATTCAACTACTAACTTTTACAAAAACTTTCACTCCTTCCGTTTGATTCATTTATTGCTTTTTAAAGCACTCTTCCGGTGTATACCTCATCATTTCCGCAGCGTAAATTATCTCCAGCCATGGTGCCGCCAGTTGAGATCTACAGCGCCCTGCAAAGACAAACGTAAAAATATAAAACATACACACATGAACAGCATTCGCCTCCCATTTCAACGACGCTGTCGGTTTTACTATCCCTGAATGTATGTAAAAAAACATTCGGTGGTGCTACCAGGATACAATGCTGGTCATGGTTAGATCAAATCTCTGCCAGAGAAAATAAAGACAATTGGAGAAACCGTGGTCCCGAATTCCACGTGTTGGGCCGAGCAGGGCACCAAAATCGTTTCTTTAAAATTTCTTGTTCTATTACGTCACTACTGTAAAAACCCTTTCGAAAGGACAAGAAATCTGAATGAACCCACAAAGCCGACGAAGCGTTCATCCGAGCAAGACAAAAAGTAACGAGCAACAACTAACGCCAGAACCTTCGAATACAGAAGAAACGTTCATCGTAGTTGCAGATGCGGCATTCAGTCAGTACTCAAGCAGAAGGAAGCAAAAGGAAGGAATAGTCGAATATGCCATTTGACTTCTGACGCCAACAGAACAGGAGTATTTAACTACTGAGAAGAAATATTTGGCAATCGTCTGGACGCCGGACAAATAGCGACCGTACTTGTTGGGTCAATAGTTCCACGTGGAGAAGGATCATAAACATCTAGAATGAATCAGGTTTGTGAGGGACCCAAGAGGCAGACTAGTCCAATGGAAATTGCATTCACAGAAATATGATTTTACGACCAACCTTGTGGCTGGTTCTTGCAACTTTACCACTGATTTTCCTTCTTGACTGCAAGTAGACGAGAAACATCCAAATGTGACATTCGAAGCTAAGGGTTTATTAATGGAGCCGACCCCATGAACGCTAGCTTGCCTGTAGCAGAACACTGTTGTGTGGTCAAGGTAATACGGAGCATTTGACCTGAACATTTAGCACCCACATCCACCGCTGAGCGACCCTTACGCGTATGCACCTGCAGTGGTTTCGAACTACTCACAGTTTGTCAATACCACTGCAGTCAATGTCACGTGGTTG
>LUCH01000944.1:13791-28721 GCA_013368495.1 Paragonimus heterotremus | reverse complement strand
CTCCACTCTCTAATCGTTGGCTGTTTAACCCGGACCGCATCTTCCCCAGAATCTTTATTCATGCCATCCAGCTCCGATGTAATCTGTTAAAGACTAAAGTCCGAAATTCACGAGGTGGCCGAAGTGACCACTCATTTCTCTGCCGTGGAAACTGCGGTCAACCGGAAAGCCTTGCTCATATTCTACAATCATGCTGGATCACCCACGACGCGCGTTGTGCCCGTCACAACCGTGTGGCTAAAAACCTGGCGAAACGACTGCTCAACTTGGGCTATACAGTCTTCGAGGAGCTGCGAGTACCAACAGCGAGCCCATTCATCAAACCCGGTGTTATCGTGGTCCACGACGGCGTTGCTGTAGTGCTTGACAACAGTAAAGTGGGTGATTATCGAAGCCAATTTGCCTGGACAGACAAGATTGCGAAGTATGGGATCGATTCTCATAATGCCGCTATTCAATCGGTCCTCCATACTTTGGGCTGTGATGTGAACTCTGTTTCTCACTCACCTGTGATCATCTCTTTTCGCGGTATTATATTTCCTTCTCCAAGTAACGCTATTCTTCGACTGGGGCTGCCCTCTCATGCAGTCACGGATTTATGTCTATTGACTGTTCTAGGCTTCCTAAAAACCTACGACACATTTATGCGGGGAACCTGGCGCTAACTGTTGCCACCTCTCTGACAGTTGTCTCATTATGAAGGACATTTTTCTGTCCCGATGCGTGAGCCCTGAGTGTGATAGCACTTCTGTGCTCTGAAGAGACTTTTGGATTTTGTGAAACTGACCGTCCACCTATTTTCCTTTTTATTATTTTTCGTGTATTTTTTTAAATTCTAAACCCGTATGTTATATACGGCGCAAATGATTTTTAATTTGATGACCGGTCCATTAACGCTTGTTATTCATGTGAGAGGACTTGTCAACTGTTCAGTATCGTTAACTACACAGCGTCTCACATTTGACAGACAGCCTGTTTTCACATTCACTTTTTTATATATCTGTTGCTTATTTTTGGTGCCACAGTTTGTTCTTATTTTGAAGGAAACTGTATATATTGCTCTTCAAAATAAACGATATAGTAGTAGTAGGGTTATGTAAGAGGGTCCAAGCTCAGCAGAAATATTTGTATCTGACCACAACCGAGCAACAGACGTTGACGGAATGCACGACATCAAGCAAAAAGGAGTCTTGACACCCTACAGAAGCCAAACCAAATGTACTGACGCGCTCATCAATAGAAGTCAATAGTGCAGACAGTGGTCTACAGTTGTTTTCATCAAGCAATCGCAGTTACCTAAGGAACGAATCATCTATGAAAATCTAAACAATTCACAGGTCGGTAAACATTTCACAAGATGAGGTAGAAGAGTCCAAGGTAGGGTGTTGTAAAGCGAATTGTTTTCTTCCTATTTGGTTGTAGCAAACACACATATCGTGATATGTATGTGGGCCTTTCTCACACATACACTAACCCCACTACCTCAACTTGTAGCGCATACCCTGAACCATTCCGTCATATATTTGTCGAACCGCCTAGTCTGTTCTGATTTTTAAACATGAATCACGTACAGTTTATGTAATTATAAACGCCTGTCAAGAAGCACTGAAAACAGCTGTTTGCAAAATTGGCTTCAAATGAACTCTAAGAGAATTCGAAGAGAACTGAACGAAACAGTCATTCCAATTGATCAGTTTCGGAAGTTAAGGAATCGACAATCCAATGACATCTATCACAACCATATAATCCGCAACGAATTGGGTGGCGTAGATAAACACCGGTACGTGAGAAGATCCTCAGCGACTAGTACGGATTGCAAATGGTTAAGTAACCACGGAAAAAGTTCCAAACTACGAGAAAGAGGTGCCTCTAGTCAAAAAATCCCATCAGTAGGAATACACACCATATAAGAAACGAACCACAGGCGAGAGGGTAATGTGCAAGGTAGGTTGTTTGGTTTAATTAATCTACTAAAATATTTCACAAGGAATTTAGTAGAACAAAGGCGACAGCCAGTCAATGAACCCGATTAGCCATCATCTCTTATAACGTCTACAGCCAGAAGCTGGACACAGTCTATACTTTCCGGCGTACCATGTTTTCATTCAACCAAGAAATCGATTGACTATTTATCACCGTCCGTCAGTAAGCTGACGATCAGGTAGACTGCATGGCCTAATAAATCACGGAGTTCGATTGACACTCTTTCCTAAGTAGCCTAAGTTGAAACTCATTCACTCCTGTAGTTTTATTAGACGTTTCTGAAAAACATTAGAACCGAGTTTTGTCCTGTTACTTAAGCTTGTCAATGGGGAATACCTTAGTCACGGCCGGGATTTGATTACCAACCACGCTTTCCTACATAAAGTGTTGATCACAACACCAACAGCCTAACCGCGTACGACCAAATTATCATATGCACATGCAAAACCACACTGGCTTGTAGGAAATGAGCAGTTTCCCCGATAGTCGCAAGAGGAGATACTATAGATGTCTTGTAAACTTCAGTCGATTACATCACCGTTGGGAATTCGCAGGTTGAAACCGTAGAAACCATTAAACATTCTGAACGATATTTTGACGGCCGATCACCAGAACTGGATTGGTCTACACGGCTATGAAAGCTGTAACCAAAGAAATTACCGTTGCTTGTATTCGAACGCAAAATCCATCACCTAAGTCCGCAACATACCTTGTATCCCAGTCCTTCACCGGCCAGTTTACAACGGTAGTAAATTGCCAACTTTAAGCAGGATAGATTTAGACATTAATGATTACTAACGTCGACGAATGCGGTCCAGACTATTCGAATGCGAGTCCTGATTTCACATGCCGTACTTCTGCGAACCGGTTGAAAACTCTTAGATCCAATTTAAGACAAACATCAATCTGATGGCACAAATGTGCACTTTAAGGGCCTATGACAGGTTTGAAAACACTACCTCTTATAAGTCGTATCTTGCTTTTAGCACAATTCAAGCAGGTTACTTTTTTGCTAGATAAGACGTTAATGCTCGCATTTGATGAGCATAGCGTACAGATACTCAGTATTTAGTTTACGATAAATTTGAAGAGTGAATAAAATGAACAACTCTGGCAGACGCCATTTTGGTGATAGTTGTGGCCGGAAATTGTTTGCAGACCTTGATCCTAGCCGACATGCTAACATAGCACGCCGACAGTTCAAATACATACTTGGACAACATACACCACATCTGAGCTACCTGGACCAGTTTATCATCAGCCGATGGTCAGAACGGTCGGGGACATTATCTGCATTCTCCTTATTATCACAAGCAGTTCTTACACCGATATACTGTTGTAGATAAATGAAGAGCACCAACTTTTGGAACGAGAACATATCTTGACAAGGGACAGCAAGAGAACACTAAGCACAAGCGGATTCGCACAATTTAATCCAATTCAGTGGTTTTTTTGCTTCTCCAAAATGTAGAAAAAGGAATCGCACTGGGTAAGACTGGATATGAGCAAGCCCGAGATCTGTAGATCGCAGCAGTCCAGATACACTGATGATTGACGGCCAACAGATGTATTGAGCAACTTCTCGAGAGAAAAAATCCGCTACTCTGGGGAAGGATATGGCCAGCAAGCGGACATAAATCAGTGTGAAAAGCAGGGGACGTAGAATAGACATTTGAGTAAAAACAATTGTCAGGCATTCACAGAGAGGGGAGGCGTACAAGAGAACGATGTACGAAAGCGTTGGATGGAAGTACCATTAACGGGAAAAGGGAAAATGAGAATATCAATCTTTCACACAAATGCATCAACTTCAACTAGACACTGAGCCTGCAAAGATGTAGATGGGCGTGTGTTTAGAAATGTCCTTGGAAAAGTAAGGTTTGAGCACAAACTCTTGACTGGGGTGTGTGCATGAAAAAGTGAAAGACCAGTAGAAAGGGAAAGCGTGAGCTCAGAAACGGCTTACGCGATTAATGGTAAGTAAACGAAATTTGGTCAACACAAAGAACAAGGACACGTAGAATAAACAGCTAGACTCTCTAGTATGCGTTGCTGCAGTGTGGACGTTCAGAAGACTGTGAACAGCTGGAATGCATCGCTTAAAAAAAACCAGCGGCCACGGTCGTGGTCAAACCGAGTATCATTTCGTGGACAAACGGAAACCTGATCGAAACAGAGAGAATGGACGGGCAGAACATGAAACAAATAAGGCGCTTTGGAAGTTCTATCTGGGAACGAGTTGCTTCCAACCAAAAGATGTGCAGACGCAGAATGAAAGCCTATTATGGAAGACAGAATAGTTGAAACCATGTCTAACCACGAACCTGATCAGACAGTCATATATTAAAAAAATGATTCAAAAAGGATGGAAGTCGATCAGAAGGACAGGTACGCAAACCTAAATGAGGCGTGACCTTCGATGCATGTTGAAGGCTAGCAATGGCTGTTGGGTTGTGTACAGCGGTATCAAGAGTGCAATTAACCAAGACAGAAGCACGAACGTACACACACACACACATCGATGAAACCGCATTTCTAAAACGATAGGAGCTCTAACCAGGACCGACAGACGAAGAAGAGATGTGCACAAGACAGCGTGCAGTGAGTAATTTGGTGAAGTGGTTATGTACAAAAAGCGCGTACGTGTACAGAACACAACGTTGGATACAAGTACACAAAACATTCATGGCCGGCTCGTGGTTTGAAGAATATATTCTATCTGATGGGATTCTGAGCAAATACCACAAAAAGTAGACAAACAACAACAACAGTAACAACAAAAAGAAGACAACAGACGCTAATCGGACAGAACAGAGCCCCCGAGCTGACATAGCAGTGTACCATCCGGCTAGCCGCGTTGAAAGGCAACATGGGATATCGCATGAGGCAGCAGGAGGAGAACCAGAAAGGGAAAGACGATTTGCATGTGTAAATCGTTCAAGTCAATATGATAAAAAATACCAAATATCACCAGCCAAAATAAAGCGATTCATAGACAAGTAGAGATAGGTGGGTCAGGACGCTCGTGCGAATAGGGGAAAGGGGTAGTTAGGAAAGTTGCACAGCCGTAGTGATGTGAAAAGGGTTTGTATGTATGTATGTGTGTGGATAATCGCGGAATGCCATCCGTTCGTAATGCACTCTGCCATATCAGGATGGGTTAGCACATACTTTAGTTATAATCTTCGTGCTAAATCCATGATAAATCCGTTTTCGGAGCACAGGTTGGAAACAACTGTAGCGTCTTAGGTTTGTGGATCGCGCACTTCTATAGGAGGAACTATTCGACCAACAGAGCTAAAATGTGGTTCTGGTTTGGCCACCTGGTGAATGAAACTGGTGGTTACTGTGTTAGTGTTGTTGTTATTACTGCTGGATGTGGACGAAGCAGTCGGTAAAAGGTTGATACGGCGCTGAGTTACATGTGAACCAGATGCCACATTCAGCTGAGTCAAATACGGCCGCATCAAAACCGCAGTGTTTGTGGAATGAACAGGCACCGTGGGAGGGTGAAAATGAGGGGAGAGAACTGCATCTTCTTCCGAATAGTCGTAGCCCAAGTCATCTAAATGTTCAGAAGCTTCATTCTCATCTAGCTCGTTGGGCACTCCGGTATTGAACAGAAGAAGCCATGAGGGAGTCGGAGGTTGAGCAACAGCTGCAGAGGAAGGGGGTTGAAACTCGCGCAAATAGTCATTCACTGTGTTTGATTTGGCCAGACCTTGAAGGTAGGGAATCAGTTCTAATAGTGCCTGATCATTTGGGTCGTCGAACCAAGATACGATTTGAAGCTGGAATCAGAAACATATGGGATGAAAAATTGTCAACCGTAAATCAAGCAAGAAACAGGAATCCTCGACAAACGTACAGGTGGGAAAAGCATCTGCAATCTAGATGTAATAACTCCCGAATAGTTAATATGGAAAAATAGACGTTGTAGAAGTTAAGTACACGCAACTGCTGGATAAAAAGCTAGGAAATAGATTGGCAATCAGTAGTGGTGTTGGTAGCGCGATCTCCTGCAAGCAACCACTCTGATCGCAACCCTTTATCTTCAAATGCCTATTTCTAGGCATTCACCGTTTAACATAAGTAGCTGGGTAGATCAGAAGATTTCAGGAAGCAAAAGGTGTGGGAAAAATTGACTTCGACTGGATTTAAACCATCGACAAGAATCGCGTGTCTACAGGCTGTAAAGAGTCACAAATTTGGACTCGGTTATCCATCCATCCCAAGTCATAGGGAAATCGCCGAAATATCTATTCGAAGTTTAGACTTTCCACAGTCAATTCCCACTGAAATCATGGACCTTGTCAAACTGCTGCATAGTAACAGAACTATAAAGCTCAACAGCGATGTTGATAGATTCCGGTGGTAACGGCTAGAATAATATTAAACGGATGGTCTACCTCGGTGGATATCATATAACACAGTGGACTAAGTGGAGAGCAAATAGATTGTCCAAAGATGAATCAAACCTCAACGCTGACGTAACGTTGTCTATGAATCTGTCATGATGATATGCACTCACGAATAGAGTAGGCCAACTAAAACCTTGTTTCGGCTTGGGCTACTAAGATAAACTTTTTTTAATAAAAAAAAAACAGAAAACAGGAGTGACGAGGGAATGGGATTTGCAGAATGGGCATTTCAAAGCCTTGGATCATCGAAGCACTAAGACCTCTAGGACCCATGAAGCAAAACGATATGTATCACGTTACTTTCACACTAATAACACGAAACGTACAACAGGAACCAACTCTGCTTCTCCAGTTAACCACGTTCCCGATAATTTCATCGTAAAGCTTGTAATCTTCAAGAATACAACAACGAGACAAATTAATTTGTACCTATCTGACTAGCAGCCCAGAAGCGAACGATTCAGCTCACATATAAAAAAGCGGATTACAGTATATTGACCCCAAATGGCCGTTTCTTTGTAATGTATGACACAGCGGTTTGTGCTAACTATGCGTTGATCGTCTCTATTATGAGTGGATTGACTCGATTCGTTTCTGGTTTGACGTAAGATGTCATCAGTACGGAGATAAAGCATAATAAACAGCCACAATGTTGCGCGCAATCCAGTATGTGGATGTATTCAGATAAAACGCAGTTGTAATATTTCACGAAGTCTTCGAACGAACGTCCAAACGTCAAAACAATGGTCAAGTTGACAAACCGGACTGACCGTCAAGAACAAGCACTCCAGATAGCTAACTGCCGTTCAAATTCATGCGAAATTGAATAAATGGGGCTATAAAAAAAGGGTTCAGTCGATGTTACGATACCTGGTGGACTCCTTTGTGATGACTAACTCTTATAAGGAACACTATCCGACGCGACTTTGTTCACGGTAAATTCGGTGGAAATTGTGATAATGAAAAGCCTCCCCAAAACACGCCACTACGACAATTTTCATAGGGTTCACTTTAGTATCTCAAGCTGACTGATACTGCCGTTCACTGCGTGAAACCTGAGGGCTTCAGTTGGAATCACGTGTGGATAAAAAGTTGTGGAATTCACCATAACACTGATTGTGCACTAGTGATTCATATGCACAGGATAGCTCACCAAGCCTACTCGCAATTCGTGCCTAGTCATTATCGCGTCTCAACTCCGTTCTCCTCCTCAGGTCCCGGGTATGTCTCGAGGCGTGGCACATAGCAAAAGATTAACTGGCAGCACTGCCTCATTTAGTCAAAAGGTTGAACATTATTAGGAATCCATGTACGGTTTAGTTATTGAAGTTTATTGCAGGTTGTGACGCCACGAAAGTAGCACAAACTTCCAAACTGGCAGCGAGAACTCTAAATCTGCTTACTATCAGGCCAAACTGGCTGAACGTATGTGGCACCAGAGGAGAAAAAGTAAAATATTTGTCTGTCAAAAACGGAAAATAAACGGGAAAGACAGCGGGCTGTTTCAGTACTACCACTAAAACGTGAGTACTGAGAGAAGAAAGGAGAAAAAGTATTCGAACAGGATACATGTTCTCACAGAGATGTGTGTGCACAGTGACTAAAATGAGCAGGTACATAAGTGGGTTCATAGGACATTTAGGTTGTAAGAAATTGACAGTGCTGCAGGACGTTTGAAACTGTATGGAACGGTTTAGAAGGAAGGTAAAATCGGTAGTGTCAGAAGGTCAAAAACAGTGGGATTGCGAATGGATAGGATTGAGAAGAAAATGGACAGAAGAGAAAACAATCCATAACACACTGAACATACTATAAACGCTCTTCATCAGGCAGCAAACAACACTTGACTGATGACAAGCGAGAGATCAACAGTATCCTAACTCCAACGCAATGATTCTGATACCCGAACTGTGTGAAAATAACGCTTTAGCGTCCTAATCACGTGTGCACAGTTTGTGCCTCAATCCATATATCGCTGACGTTGTTGGATTCACGTAGGCTGTTCTAGGGTGGACACAGCTGGAGACTTAGGTGAGCTCGCTATGCATGTCAAACGGTTTTGCCGATGCTGTAACTTTAACGCAATACCCCTGAGATATTTGTACAGGCTAAGCAGAGGCATACTTCGTAAACAGTGATGAGAGTGACGGCCGATCGTACAAGCTAAGATTGAGTATTCCCGACATCGACAGTGTACTGATAATCAGTCCACCTTATGCAACCAATCAGGATAATGTGCCGCAACCTGCTCAGCCTCTCTAGTTAACATCAGAAATGCCCTCTACATACAGACGGCAAGCTTGAATATTTGGCTGAAGGTGAAGGCACGCCAGTAGGGTGAACGCGAACGAAAAACAATCCGAATAAACTGAACTGAACAGTCCAGTAAATCAACTAAGCACCGGATAATGTTACACGGGTGCGAAATAGGTTAGAGTCGTTTTAGAATATCGTTTTCTAGATGCCGCTGATGGCTCGTGATGCTCAACTTTTTGCCTACAAAAAAAACCGTCTATTGAAGTCTGAATAACGGAGATGTAGTACATTACAGTCAACACTATCGAACGGGAGTTACGACAAACGAGCTAGGGCAAACCGATCTCGATGAATTCTATTTCACATTTACATTTTTACGTCCTGATACACTACTATAGGAGATCTCGAATGAAAAAAACTAAAATATACCCTCGTACCCTCAAGCGTAATTCACTATTTCACACATACACCTTACCATTTGTCCACTATATTAATTGAATAGCTCGTTGCATTCTCAATCGACCAGTAACTAATTAGAATCGTACACTCAGGATCCTGTTAGATAAATCATGCGAGAACAAATCCGAGGGTGGTAACAATTGGTGGAGGGTTTAGCTTCTGTTTTACAGTAGAATACGTTGATCTCATCTGTAGATTGGTTCGAGATCATTTTGCAATGACTGTATGCAGAGTAAAGTGGTATGGCTAAAGTCGACCGAGACGATGACAGGTCAGTTAAATAAGCGTTCCAATGGCGTCAATCTTACAGAAAGACAATCAACTGCCCGGGCTATTGTTAGCTGTAGTCGCTGGGACAACCGTCGAATATTGACTCGAACGACGAGATGGTTTTTTCACAGTCAACTTTATCAACATCGATGATGCATCGAGAGGCCGCATACTCATTCGACAATTTAACACACAAACATTCGAAGTGTGTCGACATCACTTTACCACAGAATACCGGTGAATTCCGGTTTTAATGGGATGATAAGGTTGACCAAAAAGACCATTCGACGGTAATCAGCTTTGTTCGACATACTTCCTTAAGTTAGTGAACAAGAAAGCTGTGGACTACATCACTTTTGTTGTTGCCGTCAACCCTGAGCGGTCCAGGCTCAAATCCATGACAAAGAGGGAGAAAGAGTCAAAATGCCGTAAGTTCGCGTGTGCTCTCTGATCACCTTATGAGGGTGACATCTACAGCCATCTTCTTACCAAACCTGGGCAGGGGTCTGATGTTAATCCCTACATAGTGGTGCTAGACTGTCAAAATTTGATTAACTACGGACACGATACAGTAACAGTCGAAAGTCGTCATCTGGTTATGAGGTCTTCTGTGGTGTGTGCCGTTTTCTACGGTTGACCGAATGTATATATTAGCACATAGAAGGACGTCGCCTCAAACAAGCTACTCACCGCATGCCGAAACCGTAGCTACTGATATTACGTTCATCGCTGCACATTCAAAAAGCACATCTGCCAGAAGTAGCTAAACAGAGGATCACTGTTAGTCACGTCAATCGTCTATGTTCAGCAGACCAGTTCCTATAACATCCAAGCCACGAAATGGAAAGTACTTGGCGAAGTTTACCGTAACGTAAACATTGGTTTTGCTGGCCGCCAATGCGGCCACCCACCAAGACGAATCAGAACGTGTCTGACGGTAAGCAACTGTATGGTCATCTACCACAAGGCTAAATTCGAAGAGACGTTTTGCCTCACAAACCAGCCCAATCTGAATGTGCTCTGTATGGTTTGGAACGATAGTGTCAGAATGGACCGATGGTCCCGAACTGAGGGAAGTTTGCCGAACTATATTTGCAAAAGACGGTGGCTTCGTGGTACTCTGTCGAGCACCCGTCAAACACGCCATTGCCATCCGATAATAGTTTGCTCCTGGTTCCTGGAACGGCTTTGGTCTTGGTTGCTACAAAGAGCTAAAGTTCCCCATTTAATGCGTTACTAACCTTCAGAAGGAGATGGTGGATTCGGTACAAAGTATTGACCACTGTTAAGAAACTGCACCGTTTGCAGCGAGCTGGAATGCTGAGTTTAGTTAGTCTCCATTACTAATTATACGCATCACGTTAAAGGATAGCAGAACGGTACGTTTCTGTGCTGATTTCGCCAACGGTTTGTGTGCAATCCTGAGTGACCATCGGTACCCACTCCCCTGCCTGACAGTCTGTTCACCAAGCGAAATGGCGCTACACTGTCACACAGAAGCTCGTTAATGCTTACCTCCAGATCGAGTGGTCGACAGAATCCAGAAAGTTTTCGAGGACCGGCACCCACTGTGGGCTGATCCATCAGTGCCGCTCACCACATAGTGTTAAAACTGCGCCAGCGGTTTTACAGCACATAGGAGGCACAATGTTCATTGACGTCTTAAATGTTGCAGCTAAACTAGAGGGCAGCATCATGACAGGAACTGATGAGGATGAATTCATAGACGACCTGGACCACATATCCTGTACTTGTATCCGCCAGTGTTCTGTATCCGCCGCAGAATGTTCCTTTTTCATAAAGTGTACCAAGTAGCGCGACGTTATCATCGACAGTAACAGCCGGTAGCCTAATGGGGATTATACAAAAACCGATATGGGCACAATGCCCTATTTAACATCACCTTTATCTGTTTGATTCACTATAATGTACTCCTACGTGACGTGCACTGTGTTCGAGGATCTATAAACCAGCTTGTCGTTAAGAGCTAACCCTGAGACTAGACATACGAATGTCAAGTAGTTTTTGACTGGATGAAGTCAATGAGGTGCCCCAACAACCAGCTTACCTGTCATGAATCAAATCTGAAGATTTTGATCACATCGGATGGTTCAAGCTATGAAGTCGACACTGTGAGATTTCAAGTAATCCCACATGGATCACAGTAGATTTTAGCGCACCCCGCGCTTACCTCGAAACCAAATGAGCAGAACAATAGTCAAATTGAGGAGGAAGCTTTCACCATCATTCTTGCCAATAATAAATCCTAAAAGATGCAGCTTGGTTGTCAACTCACAATTCCGATAAGCCACTATTAACTCGTCGATATCCTCGAAACCAGGTATAAACAGTCGATCGACTGGAGAGATGTGGTAAGATTACCTTCCACTATTCCTTTGACAGCCGGTATGCACCGATGACCGTCGAACGAAAGAATGCGCTTTTTCACTTGATCGACGCGCAGTCATATGGTGAGTCCTATGAACCGGAAGATGTACATAACGCTAAGTTATCTGTCAGACCATAAATGCATCAACCCGTCTCGGAAGCAGTAGGCGCTCCTTGTGACACTCACCGTGATCCGGAAATGCGCCGCAAAAGAACAACTACTTCAGCAGGTGATATACTTTCACATTATACAAAAGCAAACCATGGACTTTCAAAGAGATCTCCCATAGTTCTACCAACATCAGCACTAATCATCTAGCACTAGCACCCGTCTTCTGTTCGCAGAACGAGTGATCACATCCAATGAACTACGTGCCAAGGTGGTTCGGAAACTTCATACAGGACACTGCAGGATCGATCAGATAAAGGCGTCAACCAGAGCTACGTACATTGGGTTGAAGATGGACGATGAATTGTAGCGTTAAACGCGGTCTTATTATAATTGCACACCAATCGTTACGTCGTTAGTGAAAACTCTGCTATAGTACTGATCCACGCCAACCTTATCATGATCCAATGCTCCGGAATGGCCGGTAGAAGGACAGATGGTCCCAATTACCGCTGATGCCTACTCGAAATGGCCAGAGATACTGATGATGTAACAGAACTTCCGAATCCATTATTCACCAGTATGTTCGCCGTTTAGTCGATTTGACTAACCCCATACGAAGGTAATCGGTTACCACATTCATCTCACCTCGACTGCCTCTGACCAGCACTGCCATGCGAATCATATTAACCACAGTCGTTCTCCTCTGCCTCGTCTATAGCTTAACAGGTAAACGAAGCGCTTCACTGATACTTTCAAGAGTGTTTTGTTGAAATCAACGGAGGTCATGAAAAGATTCCCGTTGAACTACATAAATACTCCAAGCCCCGGGTGGCACCTTTCCAGCAAAAGCAATATGCCGGCGAAGGACACGGACACCAGTTGACGCTTTCCGACGGAAATTAACGCGGAATGAAACCATAGTGGTATAGGTCAGGTGCCAATAGGAAATCAAACATCTGCTCCAGGTAAACTATGACTGCCACGACAACGATCAAGGAGAAACTCCAAATTGTTCCACACACAAACACACAGATAGTGTGTATAACGGTGACTCATAAAACAACGAGTAAGGTTGTAAATAAGCCCCTACATTCACCTCAAGTGGGACGTCTAAGGAACACACCTTTTGTATGAAGCTACTTTTAGGTATATGCAGTCCCATACAACACACAGTAACGACCCTCCTCACGTCCAGACGGTGTGGTCCGCAAGAAAACACCAACGCGCCAGAAAGAGATCCAGTCCGTGCTTCGGTAGCGATCATCTGTAGGACACTAATATTCGATCAGTAAATTGACAGATTCGATAATGTAGAACAGACTCAACTGCGAAAAATTTGGACTTCGGCTGGATTCGAACCAGTGACAGAAACAACATGCCCAAACACAGCAAATGCTTTCTTATCAATGCTCGTCGGTGGCGTTGGTGGATTCCAGCGTGAAATGATCGAGAAATCCTGCTTAGGCAGTAAATTGGCCGGATCATATGGTAGATCCAATGTGAAACAGTTGGTTCGGTGGATAACTAGATCCGAATGTGAAATTTCTGAGTTTCCGGTGTGGATTCGTAGCTCAACCGGTAGAGTATTTGCCCTGTCTGTGCATAGTGTTTCCGTCGCTGGTTCGAATCCAGCCTAAGTTCAGATTCTTCACAACTGGGTCTCTACTAAACTAATATTCGAACAAAATATTAAGTTGCATAAGCTAAAGCGGACATTAGTTTAGATGTAATATTTGCTTTATCAGGACAACCTAAACGTTTGGATATCACTGTGCTTGTTTATAATATGAAAACGCAACATGGTCATTTGATTCAAAAAGGAAAAAGTACTGGAAACATTTTCTATGTCCTAATGCGAAACACTGACAAAGAAGACATGCTGTTGCAAGTATTCACAGTCCGTGGACTCAACACAGTGAGCTGAACAGGTAGGCGTAAAAGATGATCATGTACAACATAAACAGCAGCCGGTACAATCCAACTATGAATGCAAAGTGACCAACCATATTGTTAGTTACCAGTGGCACCACTCAGTCAAAAATCATCGCTCGTCTAAAAATAACCATCCTGATTCAGATCACTTCTTGTTCTTGTCTGTTTTACATAATCATTTACTCAGTGATCACCCGTTCGCGAATGTAGAATGGTCAATTGAGAATCGTGCAAAAACGATGGTGCCGTCTAATCAACACGTAATACTGTCGACAAAATGTCCAAAAATAACGAAAGCATGCTACGCATTTAACAATATACGTCATTTGCGGCACCCCAAAAATATCCCATTGTAGTGGGGGATAGGTGACCCGTTTACGCGTTCGACCGCGTGTTACAGATCAGATGTGGAGTGTTCGACCACCGTTGTCTCGGTCAGTAAGTCTGTAGCAAATAAGTTGATCATGCGAGCAACGTCCACTCATGAAAATGAAGTCTACGTTGGCTGGGTCACAGAATCTGTATGTCGGTTGACAGTCAGTCACACTGCGCACCGTTAAGTGTGGCTGCCGACGATTGGGAGGAGCCACAAGGTAGAATCAGACGATAAACTGATCACGAGCCGTAAAAGCCTCGACCGCCACGCCGAACGGTGTTGGAAGAAAACACTTGCTAGATTGAAAATATCATAATCAGCCAAATCGCTGGATAAAAGCGTCCTCCAATATGGTGGCATGTCGCAGTCAACGGTGCATCTATAATCGTAACTTGCACTGTTTTGTCAAGTACTTACTAATCTGCTATTTTGTGAATAACGATGAAGATCAACGTTAGTCAAGCTTCCGTTTGAACTAGACGAATACCGGACCAGAAGGAATGGGGTATGCGTTACTGGCAAGCACTGGTGTGTACACCTAGTGTTTGTGAATTTGCGTGTACCTACGTATGAGGAAACAAGCGGCGTGTACGCGGATGGATTGAGCGATTCCATTAGTGATTTTACGTTAGTGTGTGATTGTCAAAAGCGCCATAATCTCTTGGAAACATCGAAGTACAACTGTGAATGCTAGAAAACACCTTCAGATATGTACAAATACAGGAGGCTTACC
>LUCH01000944.1:0-13582 GCA_013368495.1 Paragonimus heterotremus | reverse complement strand
ACGCCTCGTCGATATAGTCACACACTGGATCTGCATACTTGATGAGGTATGTGTAGCCGTGTATGTGCACGTGCACGCAAAGGTGGGAGTAGACAGAGAAGGGAAGTGTTAGAACCGGTTGCTTTGCGAAGAAGGAAAAAGTAGTTTAGTTCAACGACGCAAACACACGAGTGAGCGGCTCTAACTATGCTAGTCAATACAGATAGAATGCGTGCCTCGATTTATATACGTTTGTGTATCATACACGGACAATTTCGAGATCCAGAGAGCTGGTTTAGGATTTCGGAGATCGGCCTGCACGCACAAACATACAGATAATGAAGAAGCGCAACAGACACACCAGTACGCGTAAACACGCTGGCCATAAAGTCCTTTTCGTTTTAAGGTGCACATGATGCTAAAACGTGCGACTCCTCACACAAAACCGACGTGTAGCACGTACACACACACACACACACACACATGCATATACCCGAATGGACGCAATGAAATGAAGAAAACAAACTTGTGCGCCAGTGAAAATGAAAGACCATAGAAAGAGGACTAATAAAGTTGCATACATACAAACAACCAAGAGAACATTTACGTGTACATCCAGCGTGAACGAACACCTGTTGAAGCACATATGTAATGGGATAAGTGGGAAACTAGGGGAGGGTGAGTGAAAGCAGATAACCGGAAACCCGATGTGTGTAAGCAACCAAAACCGGGTGTTATCTATAAATAAGCAAGTTTGCGTGCACACGTTGGAAAAGAGGTAAAGTTAAGAAGGTAACGATCCGGCGACACGTTCACAATGTCAGCTTTTTTGGCTTATGGATCGATTGACCACAACAGCACATTTGAAACTACGGGTTAATGTCCATACCTGAACTGTTATGACTACTCAAGAGTGATTATTCATAGGTAACCAACGACTAGTTGACACGTAGGTCACCGTGTGACATAAGCAACCAGCGGGCAACGGATACACATGCATTAGGGGATGCAAAATTGTACTTAATGAGGAACAGTGGCTGACTAAATGCTAGGTACATTTTGAAAGCTAATGAGTTAGAGAAGCAGATGTATTTGTATCTGGCACATACACCACCAATGATGTCTGTGAGACGAGAATGTGACCCATGCATGTTGAGTTTCGGTCTATGATATATATATATATATATATATATATATATATATATATGCGTGCAGTCCAACAGTATCCTCTACATACCGTGTGTAACGGAAATGACTGCCTGCTATGCAGCCTAATGCACACAGCTCAATGAAGTAAAAATGACCAACACATCGGCGGAAAGTTGTCAAGCCAATATTGTTCTCAGTGCTCTACACACATAAGAAACTCAGACAAAACTCCCTGGTCACGCAATCATATCACACACGTAGGTAGATGAAGTCGTTAGGTTCATCGATTGTCTAACACAAGACAATTATCATGTACAAAATTGATAATAGACACTTAGCTGGCTCTGACTTGAGACTGAAAGGTGAAAAAATCCATCGATTCCAAAAGAGACATTATAGAGGATGGGGCGTAATCAAACTACATGAAAGAGACGTTGAACTGTCGAAAAGTAAACATCCCGCCTCCACACAGTCTACTTCTTCATACCGACTGACTGGAGTGTCTTTTAGAAGGGCAGCATATCATTACACGGTTGCGTGGCAGTAAAACATCAGTATCCGTTGATGAAGTGTGACCGTCAAGGACAGTGACGCCGCAGATCCGTTGATCAATGCATTACGCAAGGGTAGCGACCAAAGTGGATCAAAGGAGAACGGTGTGTGCAACGCAACGTCCGTCATAATGGTTGTTCTGTTCAGCCAACAACGTCGTTGTGAAATATGAAGACCTTGACTTCTCCATTGAGCAAAGTGGGTAGATGTCACCTGCCTGGATGAGGTCCTCGTGATTACTCAAACCACTGGTTAGAGACTCTATCCGAGATGGCGATGTGTCGCAGTCAATGGCGTACCCGTATCCATAACATTTCTAGTTCTTCCGCTCAGTCTTCTTTTAATAATTTTCAAACCTCTGAGTAGCGTTTTCTTCTAGGATATTCCACGTCACTGTTGAGTTGAACGGCGGCCCGAACCACAGTACCTTTTGGTCAGGCTCATGGCTGTAATGATGATGATGATGATGATTTTAAACGTTGCGAAGCCAAAATACAAAACTCCCCTGGAACGATAACTCGCGATATATAGATATGGACAACCTACCTTTCGTAAGCTAGCGGTGAACATGACGCACTCAAACAACGGACACACGGCGCGGAGAAATTCATCCAAGTGTGGCCGTTTACAAACATAGATCTGCGAGATGGAAGGGGAGGATGTAATAAAAAATAATTTGTAAAAACAGTGGGCATAGTCTTCAGGTGAGATAAACACACTAATTTACTTGATCTCGAAAAATGTCCTTTTCCTTCTGTCAAATAAAATAACCTCGGACATCTCTAACAAAGATAACAGTGTCCGAAAGTTATCCGGTTTCGAAAACAGAAAGTTTACGTTGAGCTACTCCATACTAGAAAGATATAGGTTCACAAATAGATATTTGATAGAATATGTCGATGTTTGCTGACCTGTATCAATTTCTAGTAATAAACATGGATTTTGCCTTTGATGACAACTGTCCTCGTTTAGTTCAGTCTAAGAACCCATGACGCTCAAGGAGAATATGCTTCAAGCGACTCTGTAAATGTCCTTTCCAAAGCATCGAATAAGAACTTATCCTGAAGTGCAAAATGGTTACAAAAGTACAACGGTTCCCCAAACTTGAGAGCAATTATTTCCGTCAACAGGAAACCTTTGGCAGAAGTCCTAAGGGAAGAGAATGGATCTTAATAAATTTGAAATCAAGCAACTGTCTTCTGGTTTAGTGACGGACACACAATCACTAGGGCATAGCGTATACCGTTTATGTGTGGCCTAAGCATATGACTGCATGTGCCATTCATAGCACACTGTTGATTACTGATGGCAGTCTAAGTTAACCCTAATGTAGACCGAACAATACTCGCAACTGACCACAGCCTTCGCATTCCCATGAAGTTTACGGCCAGCCCCAATCCCTCGGGTCACACACACACACAATCATCACGCTATCTACACTGAAAGAGGAGCATTTTAGATGGTCGAGGATCGAATATGGAGTGTTTTCCAACACTTATTCGTACCAGGTTCACTTGCAATATGTGACAACAAATCTATAGGGGTACTTTAGTTCTTGCGTTAGTTTCTTCAGTATAGTGCTATCAAAAGTCAGAATATCTGGAAATGTTCCAACAAAGGTCTACTGTAAACGTTTGGGCTAAAGTGACGCCCAAAATAGCGACAAAGATTACCTTAGGGAGATTTTCCTATTGGAAATAAGCGTGATGTACTTTATCTATTTCGATCAAAAAAATTCGATATCATTCGGGCATGTCCTTAACAAATGGCAACAGATATTAATGCCTGTATTACCTCGGTCTTGTTCGGAGGCAGAACCAGCGTGACAGACTCTGACATTACCATACATTTGTCATACAAATGCAGAAGCGTGGTTGAGATGCGCACCGTACACGAACTATTCCAAGAATCAAACCAAACGAAAAGTTGGCCAAATTCTCGTGGTGTATTACGAAAAGAGCTGGTTGGAAAGTTTGTGGCAATGAAATAGCAACGATAAACTGTGAGTTAGATTCAGCGTATATCATGTGTAAGTTGTTGCAGTGTCTAGCTGAAAGATAGCAATTCGTGTACGCTTAACTCCGTGGACTGAAAAGTGTCATTTCATTCAGATTGTCGACCGAAAAACGCACCTTGAAACAACTCTGAATAGTTACCAGTGATTCGGGTTTCTAAACCTACTTCGATCTTTCGGAAGCCAAATCATCTGAATCCTGGTAAAACCAGGCGATTCAGGGTAATTTTTCCCGTCAATAAACATCGGTGTTTCACTTGAAAAACCAGAATGCATGAAGTTTGGATTGCATTAAGCGATGCCAAATTTAACGCTGGTCTGCAATAAACGCATTCCGGTGAGTCAGCAAAACAGTTTCGTAAAGCGTCCGATGCAGTCACTATGGAAACTTGTAACTAAAGCTCTGATCTCAGCTCTGAAGTGTTCCAGGCTATGTTCGAGACCGGTCGTACGATATGGCCCTTGTCTTGTGCGTATGAAGCACCAGAACATCGTCCACTACTGCTGCTTTGAGCTGATGTGATTATTATTGAAAAGTGCCGGACAAAAGCAACTCAGCTACCGCAAGAGTGCAGGATCAACCGTACCGTGAAACATATTTGTCTAGATGCCATAAACTTTTCTATTCCCCAGCATCGTTAGGTCAAACGTTAAAAGTATGGAAAGCAACAATATCAGTATCACTTGTATTTTACAGCAGTATGTATCGTGTGGGTGCTGTTCAGCGACTAACAACCCCATGAATAGTGTCCAATTATACCCAATCACATGACCGCCTGATAAAGTATGTTTTTAATGTCATTACTAAAAAACGACATACGAAGGTTGCAAAAATCGAACATGACATGTCCTCATAGTTCTGTCATGATCGTTTTTGACACGAACGTGAATAAACTTAGGATGGAGTATTTCTAGGAAGTCTGATTGGATGATGGCAGAAGACAAACACGGCTCCGGACTGTATTGTGGCATCGCCACGAAACTCTCCCTGTTCTATGTCCACACTGTTCACGCACACCAAATTTCTCTCTTCGTTTGCAAGGTGGTGAAACAGCGCGCAACGTCAGAGTTCACCAAATCAATAAACTAATTATTTTTTTCTCGTTCAATTTTGGCCCTCTATATATAAAAGATATATGGAACCTTTATCTAACTTCACATTCAACGACATGTTGGTGTGATAAGATGCCAGCTTAAACGGTCTTAAAGTTCAGTGGTACCTGAAATTACACCGGAATTCGGTAAAAATATGAACGTTCAGTTTTGGAAAAAAGATAATACTGTTTCACAGAAGAGAGAAATGGACGGAGGGGGCAATGCACAAAATTTTACGTGCAGGTCTATGGTTTAAAAAAATCGGGAACCATAAAAATAAAAATGCTAATCTGGATAAGTTTGTTGAACACCAAGGTGCAAACTTTTACGGAAGACTGACCATACATCTTTTTTTGTTAATCTGCAACAGAATATTCATTTTTATAGCAATATTTCAAATTGAACTGAAGAACGTTTCAGCCACTGCCATTAAGGGAGAAAACACATGCAAAACTAACAAACAAAATACAGACGGAAACCAGAACAGACAAATACGCTCGAAATCATATGCACAAAACTCTTACTGTGTATCAAGGCAGGTCTTCGAATCAATCACGAGGCGCTGTGTCAGCTTGGACGCTGAAAACACCTCTAAATGATGATCAGTCCAAACAAAGGAGAAACTGGTCACAATGCAATTTCGATTTTAGAAGGGGCACTGTTGACGCTGTTTTTGTTATCAAAGTGGAACGTTTGCCTCCAGGCCAAATGGGGAGTTGGCATGTTCGAATGAGTAAAAATTGACGTTTTTCACGCATGTGACCCATTACTAACGTACAAAAACTATCACATATGCACTGTGAAGCCGTTCAGAACAATAGCCACATAAAGTAGACAATTTGACCGAAGCTCATTCTGTCTTGGAGACGAACAATACATGACGGCAAATAGATCCGCAACACAAAGCTCATGAACGCACATACGTGTACACGCGTACCAGAATGAGGAAGATAACTAGTCTACGCAGGCACCTGATTTCAAAGGGCTCACCTGATGTTTAACTCCATCCAGCTCCACTGGGACAATGAAGCTCGCATTGTCCACATGCTGAAAAGGCAAAAGAAAGCATGCAGTTCAGTAACACCATGGCGTTGAGAAAACACCGATAATAACGAAATTTTGAAACAAGTGCGGATAAACGAACCTCTGCAAAGATGAGACCTAACAAGCAAGCGTAACATGATGGTCGTGCAAGTAATGGAGTGTTGAATTTTCAGCAGTACTCCGATGCCTTGAATCATGTAGGACGCATACCGCTAGCTAGACAGAAATAAGCATGGCAACCCGATGTCGAACCCCGGTGCTGTTCACTAATCAACTGACCTGTTGCCTAGATGTAATAAGACATCGAGAATTCCGAAATTCCATAGGGTAACAACTGCATGAAGAAAATCGACACCGATTTAACAGCAGAATTAATCCTGGGGAAATGAGGAAGTTCATAACGAAAGGAACATATTTCGTTTGTTTTAAGTTGGTTCATCAGAAAAAAGAACACCATCACCGTAAGAAATGATTAGGTTGCACTCATGCAGTAGTAATAATCAAAACCAAGGTGTTATAGTACATATACAACAAACAGCGCGCCTACGGTGTCAGTTGCTAATTTTCTGTCAAAAAGTACGCTGCCCTTTCAAACAGGAAGACCTGTGTAGACGACCTTCTTCCATAAGGTAATGTAACTTAAGTTAATCTGATCTGTAGGTGAAGCACACGAGACAATTTCAAGTCCT
Source organism: Paragonimus heterotremus (assembly GCA_013368495.1). NCBI lineage: Eukaryota > Metazoa > Platyhelminthes > Trematoda > Plagiorchiida > Troglotrematidae > Paragonimus > Paragonimus heterotremus. Next base: position 7,060 of record LUCH01000944.1, on the reverse strand, counting down.
ATGAACTAACAAGAACAAACGTAGCACAGCTACGACCATCAGGTCTAAATAGCTAAATAGTTATCGTAATACATTCAGATCGTTCATCGAGGCACGTGACGTCGTTTGTAACTTCACAGGCTGCACTATGATCACATTGAAGCGACATGCCAACGTGTGTCTGCGCGACTGACTGCACATACGTCGGTGCATCTGTGAGTGTGCCATCAACGGTGGCTCACACCTCAGACCACCGGCCTTCTGCCCAAAGAATCTTCAAAGCACACATTACACACGAATATACGCACGATCGTATGAAACGCGAGCACGGTTCGATCGATCGACTGATCAATCGATGAAGAAGAAAAAAACGAAAAAAGATGAAGGGAAGGTAAGATCACTAAGTGCACTGCCATCACAACCAACAACATAATGGAAACACGTGACCGGGTCTGCAATGGACTGTGACAAGATGAAACGTGTGTGGAGAGGGTGACAAACGACAGAGAAATTGTCCTAGAGAAAGAGAGAGAACAATGTATGCGCCAGACCAACTGTGCAACTGTACAGTTCGGCATTGTGGGCGTGAGGCATGAAGTGATGAACGAAATGATGTTATGCCTACGTAGCATAGATGGTCAAATGAGCATCAAGTCTACATATTCTGTGACAATAGAAATAACAGTCATGAATACCGGTGTAAAATGAATTCGGCTTGTTCCCAGAATCAGCTCAATCGAAACTGTAGTCAAGAATGTGAGCATTCCCGTTGCAAAAACTTCTGGAATGCAAAGTGGAAACAACCATTCTCTGGAAGACGCACAAATACCACAAAAGGGGTGTGTTAAACATCTCGGGCGAATGAAATGAATTATTTGCTTCAGAAGACAGAAACAAAAGTCAAGCCGACGGTTGTGACACAGATGATTACAACAAAATCTATTATGTGCTACGAAACAGCAAGTTGAAAAAAAAACAGATACACTCTGAGAGTCGAAGTATGGAAAAATAGTGAAAGCTGTGTCGCGTTGCTCATTCCTACTGGTATTAAAAGCCGTGACAGGCAAAGACAAACCACACCACTATCGAGAATCTTGTCTAGCCGTAACGTTTAGCAAGGAAATCACAAACCGACAGTAAGATGTACTTGGAAACAGGCACCAGCTATTCAAGCTCGCCAGTAACGATAAGAAAAGCCAAGTGGGTAGTAAGAAATCAGTGAGTAAAGCCTGTCAGTCGGTGAAATCAACAAGTGAATACGCAGTGTATGGACAGGCCTGGTGAGCAACAATCGTGTCTTGTGTAAGTGCAGTCGTGCACGTTGGCACGCGGTTTTGTTTGTTTCTGTGGGTGTATGTGTATTTTACATATCATTCTTCTCAGTTTAGATCTTGTCATTGCAGTTTCTCTCTCTGTGTTTATTCTCCGAGAGAGATGAGTTTCTTTTACGTGCTAGCCAATTGATTGGCTAACCAGCATTGGCCGGCTGGACACAAAGGCTTACTTACACACTTATTGGTCCTATTCCTTCGAGTTTACACCGGATACGTGGTATGTGGGTGAGACCACATGTGGTTCAGCGCAAGCCGCTTGCGATGATGGTTAAAGCGCAGATGTTCTTTGGCTGCAGTCATTGTGACAGGCTAATCTGTTTGGGATGCTGCCAACTATCTGCATCTAATGGACCTGGGAACAACGAAGCAACATTGACGACGAGGCTACTAAGAGCAACCGAACTCGAATCTGTGGTCAGTCAACCTAGGTATCAGTGAACAGATAGGTAAACCTAACAGAAATGCAAGCAACCCAACTAATGCGGACAGGTATTGACACATACTGCACGCGACATGTAGTGGGAAGATCTGTTATCTGGCCTATTCTGGAAAAAGACAACAATTAATCGGAAATGAAAAAGAACGGCAGCGTTTTATGTCGATCAAGGGTAGGTACTAGGCCATTCACGAGAACCGGCATTTCTGTAATAAGCTTTTACAAATGAAACGACTGTGCACACAAACTCAACTGTCTCCTAAGTCACATTGATAATATCAACAATAGAAGACTTACGAAAACAATTATATAGTCATAGGATAGACACACTCAAAACACGATTGTCGAAATTCCAAGCATTGTTCACATGTTCTTACTTGCCAATCTCGCTGATTTCAACTTATCGAACACACGTTAATTAAAGTAATAGGATGGCCTGGTCGACAAATATGAAAACCGTAATGACATTTAAGTTTGCGATCACCATCACATGGGCTCTTACTTTTTACCCATTCAACGAAGTTCACAATTCGAACAGTTCTCAGGCAAGCTAGAGAATCAGAATACATAATGCTATGTCAGCGAATTTTTGATCACCTGAATACTTGTGACTAATTGTTTCCGTTTGTGAGACGAGAAGAATTAATACACTTTATCAGCCGACTCATCGGACAGACACATCTATAATGTGTACAGAATTGGTTGCAAACAGCAGCACAATGAATCATTTATGTCTCGTGTACTAGTTGCACAGTAAAGATGTTACGTCCAAGCTTGTACAGCAAACCTATTGGAAACAGGAGCAGCTCGGGTAATGATAGGTTACCCAAACCTATACAGAAACATGTAATAGACATTAGTGGACAAACATGAGCATGATGGGCTACAGTGTTCAACCTGAACAGACCACAAGACTACATGCATATGTAATGAGAAAACAAATGGTCAACGTCAATTGACACCGACCAGTTGGCTCAGAACTGAAAATAAAAGCGGCATGACTCGCATCCTTAAGTGACGCGTATATGCTCGCCCCTCGATATCAATCGTCTAGATGAGCAATGCTTTTCATTCTCCGATTGATGGATCTTCACACCAACTCACCGGATTTACCGCTGGTTCAACTGATTGAACCGCATAGTCCCAGCGACCCATACAGTTGAACAAATGACTAACAACGCGGCTCGTACGAATTCACCCTCAAAATAGCCGTGCCCTCGTTAGACGAAAGCCTATACTCCTGTGCAGTGCTGCAAAGCTGACTGCAGCACTACCAACCTGAAATATAATGGTCATCCTGGGTGATAATAAAGGTCCTTGCAGTGAATCCCTGCAAATAAAGACACTGACGGCGCGATTCAGAACGACAAGAGCCCACTCTTTCTGATTGTGGATGAATGCTTCACGGATGCCTATGCAGAAGCTAAATTGCCCAACCTTGGAGCTTTATAAACGCATTCATCCACTTACTATGACTTACTATGACGGAATCGCCTTCAGTCATTCACATTTCTTCGCCTTTTACCTGTCAAATACCAGCTAACTGACAAATTTTGGTCTTTAGCAATCTCTATGCTGGGCCCGATTGAATGTTACTGTAAAGTTAAACACTGACTAGCTAACTGAGTGGTTTCAGCAATGGTCACATAAACCATCGGTACTCAGAAGAAGAAGAAGAAGAAGAAGAAGAAGAAGAAGAAGAAGAAATAACAGGGATGTCACTCAATCTGAGTAGGTGAATATTCAGAAAATGCACCCTCAACGAGCTGTGGGTCAGAGTAGTCAGATTAGAACCAGCTAACTGACATTAACTGCTCCTGTTCAACAGTGTATAGGGACTTGAATCCGTGACCATTAACTTCGAATTCAGTGTTGTAAATACAAAACCGACCCAACAGCGCACGCATATCCTCAGTTCCACTACATATATAACAGTTAGCGCGAGACGAAACAGGTTGACATCCCCATTAAAGACATGTATTCAAATTGTAAAAACTTACGTATTAAACTAAACTATTAAAGATATGTTTTATCATGCCTACTAAAAAAGCGCACGCCAGCATGTGGCATATCATACGCAGATCAGGTATTGTCAGAGCGTGTGACAATGTAAATGAGGATATTCGATCCAACATTTTCAGCCATCTAAACGTGTTCAAGAGGCGTGCGAAAAATGCTGAGTTGAAGAGGACTTCGGTTTTTGTAAAAAAAAAATAACCAGGTCGAGTAAAAGGCAGTTTACACCCAAAGGATTGTCAGCGTACTAGGTAATTACTGTATACAATTGAAGCACGGTTCCAATAATATGTAGTTGAAACAGCTTCATAGATTCCTAGTATCGAACCAACGATCGTGAAGTTCGCAAACGAAATACTTTTTACTGAACTACCTTTGGTCCATGGTAGCCTAAGTAAATACAGGATACACTCACAAATTGCATCTTGCTGTACGGATAAACGTGTGCACCTTTGGCAAAATCCAAATGCAAATTGGACAAAAACACTAGCACGTGTTGGACAGCTAGGTATTTGAACCAAGGTACTCGACGAGTGGAGGATGACGACGAGGACGGTAAAGCCGTGGTTCAAGTAGCCGTAGAAAACGAAAATAAGCGCATACACACACACACACACACAAACGAGGGCGGCCACAGCAAAGACTAAGCATGCTGCCGATAGAACAGCCTACAGCTGCGGTCTGGTGTCAGTCAACAGCAGTAGCAACAACACGACTGAGGGACGATATTGCGATGCGCAGACATCACCAAATAGGGACCAGGACTGAAAAACACCAAAAAATAGAAACGACCGGTCGGAAAAAGTTTGCCTGACATGCTGGAACCAAATAAACAAACCGAGTGGTTGTACGGTGACTCACAAACGTTCAAAGGGTTCCACGTGCGCTGGCACGCGAACGGTCAAATCGAAGTGACAAGATTTGTAGAAAGTGTTTCTCCCACTAGCTGGAAGCAAGTCAATAGAAAATGAACCCTTCCCACATAATTTACAGCTGTGCAGCACGCTGAGCAAGTGTGATGTGTCTATGGGATAGTCGTCAGTTGTATGACAGCTACAGTGGTAATATAACTCAAGAACACATACAACTACAATTTCAGTATGCACACTGGAAATGACTTATTATTATGTGATTCGAAAATATCGCATGCATACGCCAAAACCAAAGCAAGCGTACTTCAGATAACGAGAACATACATTTCCGATCACCACTTTTAAATCAACGTTTCAAGGTGCCAGTTCACTACAGACAAAGACCTGCTATACATAAGGTCACGTGGGTGAAGTAAGCGTTATGCCCACTCGAAGGTGTGGTTAATGCTTTTTTTCGAAACGTAAGCCGAACTGCATGAGAATATCACCTCTGAAATGTGCGGGCTTACAAAACGAAAACCATGCGGCAGTACCATAAGAGCAAGGATAATTCACAGATGACTTGCAAGTGGTATGTAACCTCTGGCAACAGTACTACACCATGCACGTATATCGAGCTATAAAATGGTCTCTCACTTGCAGTAACGGAAGGCTATTGGCTGTTCGCACAATACACGAGTCTTCTTTGGGCTTCGATGGCAACAGATAAATCTACTCACTGATGTCTGTATCTGGTTCTAACGAACCCTACAAGTCCCTTCAATGGAACGGTTCCAAGGAAATGGTACGCAGTCATCATGCGAGCCCTTCTGATCACCAATAACACGTATGTAAGGCGAAGTCCAATGGTAGATTTTCACATCCGGAGGTGATATAGACTGTACATCCAACTCACTCCAAGGTCAATCAGGGCTATACGTAGTGATCATCGCAGGACCTCGATTGCATTTGTTATATGTTTCGGCGCAGTCAAATATGCAACAACAGAACCACGTGAACCGACTAGCAGAGTTAGGCTAGGTTGACAGCCAGCCTGAGAAAAAAGGAAGGCATTCATCTCCAAACCGACTGGCAAAAGACAAACTGAAGAGACTTAGAGAACGAACGTATTTAGTCTACGGGTGGTTGTGTATGCGACAACAGTGCTCCAGTCATAAATAAAGTATTAATGTTTTAGGTTTACCTATCCAATAAGTAATAACCACGGAATAAGGTTAGCAGAAAAACCTGAGTAAAACCAGTTCAAAAAAGGGATAACGTTATAGTTTATTTGCGATCGCTTGTCTCGAAAGGAGTGTACTAGGTTCCCAAGTAGGACGCCTGCGAGCAATTGCTGAAATGTGACGCGCACGATGCGCGTGCTGTTTAATGGGTTGAGAGAGGCATTCTGGGGAATTCACAACCAACTCACTCAGGTTTGTCTTCTGGAGAACCCGAACTTCAGCCCAACAATCCATTATCCTTCACAACCGTTAGATACATGTCAAAAAGGTCATGGAGTTTTTTTTACTTTATTTCTGACCACAAGGTTAACACTCTGAAAATTAGCCTGCTCTCAGCAACGAGAATGTCTACGGCGCATGATATGATGCAGCCGTCAATATACATGAGGTCTGGGTGACGAAGATAACACATCGTGAGATATAGAGAGAATGCTGGACTCTGAACAGTCCATCCTCAAAGCAGCATGCACTGCTAGTCGTAAGATTTGGTTGTGCTGTCCAGGTTCGGTCAGCGACCATAGCACAATAATAAGAAAGTGGTAGTACACGGACGTGTGGATGAGATTAAAAGTCAGTTCTCCAGGAGAATGAAAGCATGTAATCAGCAAAGCCATCCCGAAGAATCTTGGGCTTCAGCCAGTGTTCCACATAAATGAAAGTTTACGCAAGTTATAAAACCACCACCATCATAGTAGCAATACATCAGTGGTTCTCACTGATGCATAACTGCCATACAACCATGAAGAAAGAAGCAAAACATTGTCAGAAAGAAAAAACGGAAGAAGTGAAGGGACCTAATTACTAAAAGAGAAATATCCACGTCTATATTCACTTATTCAACATTAAGGTGTCTATACCTCGCAGACAAACAACCGAGCTATACGTGAAGGACAGCTTTCACAATCTTTACTGCCCCGCGACACTAAGTACAATTACTTCACAAAGAACTTGGTCAAAGAACAACTCCGCTGAGCTCGATTAGCCGCCATGTCATTTAAATTCTCTATGCACCGACTTTGTGAGCCGCAAATGCCTCAATCCGAGAGATGAACCCGACCTGTAGTGGCCAATCTTTGAACAACGGTCTCACTTCTTTACGCCAGTGTACACCAGGAAACCGTTCCAAACCATCGACAAAAAGCAACACCGGTCGCGCAGAACTCGTGAATAATCCTCAGTAACCATGTGTTACTTCATTTG
>LUCH01000943.1:160327-170926 GCA_013368495.1 Paragonimus heterotremus | reverse complement strand
CATTTTCACCGCTGCCTCTTCTATATATGCAGTTGACAGTGCAACTGCCTTATTGGTGACCGCAACACCAGGGAGGGCAAGCGCTATGTATTCGTTTAAGGACCGGAGCTCCAGCTTCATTTCGGACAGAGTCCGCTGGTATTGCTCCATCATATTCCCCATGGAAGAAACGGGAGGACATATGGTGCTAAGAGAGACACCTCCGCATTTACAATCGCAGGTTTTCTGCGTCGCTACACTTTTCTTGACGCGTGTGTGACTACTTGGCGACAAAGCGGCGCCCTGACTTTCGTCGAACATGCAGCTCATACAGATAAATTTTAAAGCAGAAGAAGAAAGTTGTTTATACTGGTGTTCATAGAGGCCAGTGCATTTGAAGTGATACCACCTCTTGTACTGGTGGCACTGCATACCGTTTTGTGCAGATATTTTGCATCCATAACGGCCGAAAATGCTCGCCACCTCAGTCACTTGAGTCCCAGCACTATTACATCTGACTCGCGTCATTGTCAACAAAAACAAGTGATACACAATAAAAACAGATATCGAAACGGATACAATACGACTCAAAAGCTTCAAAGCTTAATGAGTAGATATGTTATTCGGCAACGAATAACAATAATCGACTGTAATTTTTGATGCATAGGGCACCAATAGAGCAAAAAAAAGCGTAGACAATAACAGCGAGGAAATTTGAACCAAATTTCGAGTTACCCGGCCGAGATAAACATACTGGATCTGGGCACACTAAGTCTTTAGCATCATAACGTGTATTAAAAACTGGTAATCCACTTCGCAGCGCATTAATTCGCAGTTAGGGTTTGTTTTATTACACCCTGAAGGTCATACCGGGCGTGACGGCGGCTTGTGTCCAGCATCCGCGAGGCTCTTACGGGACTACGCTTGTTTGCTACAGAATGGATGTAGATCAAACACGGTTGGATAAGCTGCAGAAATTAAGGAATATGAGTGACCAGGTGCGCATTGGTGGAAAAGGTACCGCCAGACGTAAGAAAAAGGTTATTCACAAGAATGCTGTGGTCGATGACAAAAAGTTGCAGAGTACACTGAAAAAACTTGATCTTAACAATATATCTACCATCGAAGAAGTTGGTTCACACTTTGTTATCTCTACCTGCTCCAGGTGAATATGTATAAAACAGACGGAACAATGGTACATTTCAAAAACCCAAAAGTACAAGCCTCTCCTCAGGCTAACGTATTTGCCGTCACCGGCCAGGCCGAAACGAAACGTATGATCTGTTAACACCATCAGGGTTATTCTTTTAGCTCTGACTGATTTGTTCCCCAACATGCTGAACCAACTGGAAAGCGCAAAACTCAGATTATCAAAAATAAATGGTACGTTCTTCACCGGGAATATTATCTGAATGTCCATGATTTTCGTTGCGATTTTCTAAAACCTGATTTTCATATGTGTGTGTATGGATGTGACCATTACAATGCGTGATGATCTTAAGCACTGGACATATTCGCTCAAACAGGCTGTAAACGCCTTGTATGTGCTTTTTTTTGCACAACGTGCATTATGGATGTTTAAGCCAAGCGTCAGCTGGCAACAAGCCTACTGCCTTGTTTGCTGTATTCGCCGAGAACATTTGCAGCGAATTGACAAGTTGGCTGGCCACCTCGTCGACCATCCTGCGAACTCGATCGCACGGTGTCTTCTGATTGATACTGGCGTGGACTTCCTGGTGTATGCAGCAAACGAATTCTCCTATTTAGGAAGTAACGGAGGATTTCTGTCGCGTTTTGGTTTCGACTCCTTGTAGATGACTTACTGAGGTATATGCACCTGTGCTAGTTAGCTTGTGCGGAGGGCAGCGAGCCACTGTTTTAATCCTCCATCGATGCACTCCTTGGGCACAGTTAAACCAGTCTGTTTTCCAGCAGTCAGCGCCTTGCTGCAATTTTTTTGCACAGAACCGCGGTATGATAAACACCCTTAAAGAAGTTTCTTCGGATCATTGCCTCTGCTACTTACAGGTCCTGTGTGTAAAGGTCTTCCTTATCGCTGTATGTTTAAATATCTACTATACACCCGTTGACCGCTGGTACGAGATTGCCGTAGTGGGAAAACCCAGCGACCTGTAAGTTAGATGCCGTTGGTCGGATTTGTCTCCTATGCCGGTGTCTTCGATTGAAGTAACATATGAGCTGGTTCAATCACTTGAACACTGCCTTTGTTTAGGCTAGTTGTCTGCAATGAGCAGAGTCAACGAAGCAGCCTGATCGTTTACGTGCAGTGCCTGGGTATCTTCTGTTGAATGTCTGAGTTTAGACATGGTGATGACTTTTGGCACTTACACTACATTCCAGTCTTTGATCGGGCATTGTTATTCGTGTTTGTGTACTGCCGCCTGCAGTGAGTGCTGCCTTTTATTTTTTACCTCACAAATGAGCATGTTCTGCTGCTTCGCCTGACACTACCTCGCAAGTGCCCCACACAATTGGTCAAAGCAAAGGTAGTTTGTACGTTCTTTCCTAATTTGTCGTCTTTTACTCTCAGATTGTAATACCGAGTTTGTCACTTTCAGGGAAGCTCTGCGATATTAAAAAACTGCATAACGAGTTGTTTTGCTAGCCACCATGCTATCGGAAGCACCAATCTCAAGTGCAAAAGCGCCTGGAGTTTCCGAGACTTTATCAAACCTGTATTGAGGATATTCTATGGGAACAAGAGCGGACGATGGGCAATAAAGTAGATGACCGTTATCATAAGACCCCGGGTTTCGCGTCGATGAATCCATGCATCGTGTGGCATCCAGCAGGAGTGGTTGGTTAATATTGAGAGCAAATTTGTCTATTACTAGTCCGCATAACTCGATGAAGTCACAAAGTATCACCGCATTATGACCTTGTGAAAGCCGTAAGGAAGCTGCCTTACTGATGACGCCTTACTTTCAGTTACATCTCGATTATTTGTTTGCAAGGTGTACGCACCTTGATGTTGACTGTTTGAATAAAGACGTAGCCACATTTTTTAGTAGTTTGGTCCCCTCCTTTATTTTCATCCTCTCTTCCCACACAGCGTTTGCTTTTTTTCTACATTGTTGTGTGGTAGTTAAGCATCAGTGTGGACCACTGATGTATTGTTGTCTATGATGGTGATGTGTTGCTGAAGTAAAAATAGTTTCGGAACAGTATTAAAGTACACAGTATGCAATCGTACAAAATCGAAATTACAAACAGTTTCCCCAAGATTTTGACTGTTAAACTCAACATTAGGCTGTTCCCTTCCCAATACTGTCTTGGGGTAGGGCCAGGAAAGCTTATCGACTGTATTGCGCATCCTTTCTAATAAGTTGTTTTTTTGAGGATTCGGTTTCAACTTTGTTTCGTTCGCAAGTTTATTTAACTCCTGGATGTCTTGAGCTACAGTGGTCCGATTGGGTGATTTCTAATCAACCTGATTTGTCATTTATGTCCACTAACCTGGACCACAGTTACAGCAATGCATTGGTCACCGTAGGCAAAGGTATGCAGTGTCACTAAACTCTCATTGCACGTTGACCACAAGGTCTTCTATTTTCTAGGGATAACAGTATATTTGGGGCACTGCCAGGAGTTGACAGCGTAATTAACGATTCTGAACGGACGTCATACGTCCGCAAATTAGATTGGTCGGAAGAGTGCAGTTACCTATTAGGAGACGGGCTTTCGTGAGGGAAAAGGAAGAGAAAAAAAACAAAATGGGCAATAGGAGAACCTGATAGAAGACCCTGAAAGAGGTGTGTTTGGTAAGACAGCGGTAATGTTAAATGTTGAAGTGATCAGGACGGTGTCCTTTTTCTTATTGTTGAGCCAGTATTCATGCACACGGATGTCACCTTACGTCCTGTTTGGCGCACACACAATCGTACACATCCTCATACGTGTCGCTGCCGCTTCTACTCCATGTGAGCACACTTCCTTTTATTCAAACATCATAGAACCGTGCCTCTTTATTGAGATGGGGTCTAACACTTCAATTGGGAAAGGGCACTGTGGACCCCGTGTTACTTAAGCATGTACAGGCCTAATTACGACGCTTGAAGCATCTACTGCATTCTAATGGAAAGCGTTCCAGGGGCGGCAGGCTTACTGAAAAAAACGTCTGCAAACTATCCATCCCCCTTGATGATCCACTTTAAGGGTATGTCGACGGCGGTGCAAGGGATCGAATATTTTAATCCCACTCTTCCCTTTGGTGTTTCAGGCGTTTTTGTGAACAGTACTACCTCGTTCGTTTGACCATGTGCTCCTCAGACGATCATGGTTAGAATTACACTGAAAGCCGAATGGTTTGTCTTGACACGTTTCTCCATTTGGTGACATCGAGGTGTATGACATCCCTGTGAGCTCGTGCTGCTAATGAAGTTAGACCTTTAGCCAGCAACCTAAGCATCCGTCAAAACCAGTACTTTATGTACCTTTTGTGTCAGTGCATGTCTGAATACGGTAGCGACTTCCTAGTAAATTGGGTATCTTCCTCATTCTTCAACTGATTTCACACCGTCCTTGTTTTTTGGACCTCGCTTGTTGATTAGCAAGCTGGCTGGCCATGTGTTTAATTAAAAGCCCGCTAAGATTCTTGTGTTGCTCAATTTTTTTACTCGTTTATCCCATTTCATGACCGGAATCATTCTGGGATGATATGTAATGCAGGGTGGACTAGTTGTCACATCGTGTTGTTCTCTTGAGCAATTAGCCTGAACGGACTATTTATTGTAAAAGTTGCCAAACAGCACAATCGTCCTCGGATGGTGCTGCCTTTCTGTTGTCTTCTCTGTGCAATCGTAACGGGCAACTCTGTGTGATGATCAAAAACGGTCAAAGTGTTTACAGTGTTCCTGTCGTGTTTTGACTTTGCTGCCTGTTTTTATCTGCTTCATTAAGAGATCATTAGTAACCTTGATACTAGTTGAAACGTCTGGTTTACTAACGGCGCTGGGTGGCAACTGTGCAGAAGCGTTGTGCTTACAAAATCATGTTTTAATTTTGTTGTGCGCACCTTTTTTCGATAGCGAGTAGCAGAATGCAACATAGTAGTTTCACTCAAGTAATATGCTTTGTATTGTCTACCTTTCACATGGATTGTTTTACGATGCACAACCGCATTACGTTATCGTCTCACGAATGTGCTGCTTACCCTTCCCGGGCAATGTAGTTAAAATGTGAATTGAACAATAAACATGAACTTACCAAGGGTCTGTCTACAGTAGTCAGAAAATCGACAGAATTGAGGATTGCGTTTGCGTCATGTTTGTAAAGTTCTTTTGTCTAAGATGTTTATCATGCCTCTCTTGGATGGAGTGTAGCACCTCCGCTCTTATGGCGGCGATCACAATCGTATGACACTATCGCATACGTGGTTTATGAACAGTCAACTTCTTTATATTTTTCGGCCGAGGTGGATTACGACTAAGGCTTGTGTCCAAAACTGAAAGAGCGCTAAGAACCCGTTCCTGGAGTACCGGAATGGGTATGTTCCATTGTGTAAATTTGTGCTGGAAGGTCGCTGTAGGTATGCTGTGTCTTGGTAGCCACCGTTGAGGGTTTACTGTCCAGACGTTTTTGTTCAGCTGCCGATTTCACCATGCGTAATTGGTTGTGTGCATAGAGCGACTACAAGGTAGGAATAGTCCGTAAAATTTACACATTTGAATAAGTTGGGTTTCGCGGTTATGTAATAGACTAAAAAGTACTAATACAGAGTTCACTTGTTTTCCATAGAGAGATTCAGGTCCTTCACCGCTTGCCGACAAACCTCATTAGTCTTTGTTAATCGCTTCGCCCGTATCTCTTCATCTCCGACGCCATCTCTAAGTGTGAGTGTAGGCGCCTGTGGGCGGTGCATACTCCACCGTGGGACGCCAATATGTTCAGCATGTTTATATTTCTCTTGGCTGACTAAACCGTTACCAGGTAAAGCGATATAAGCGCAATACTACTCGCGGAATTGTTCGCTTGAAAGGACATCAGTGCCCCTATAGAATTCTACCGTTGTATCTAATATTCAATGGTGAAGTTGCAGTATCACCTGATCGGGTTCATAGCTTTCTCTAGTGTACCTATAGCCGGGGTCGTGAAACGGGCGTACTATCTGGTGGTTCAGCAAATGTAAAAGTGGAATAGTAGATTTGTATTCTTGAAGATGTTTTGCTGTAAGCAAATAAAATACGTATTTGTGTCAGTTAACTTGTCAGTACCTTGGTAATTTTTCGGTTAACAATTCATCTTGTATGGTGTGACATGCCCGTCACTTGGGCTAGTCCCGATCTTCGGTTCTGAGCCTCACAACCGGGCTATACTGATTTTGGTCTTTCAGTTGGCAGAATTCGTGATTCTGTGGTCGTTACTGATTGACCCACATCAAAATGTTTGGCTTCATTTTGCCAATGTGCTCAGTTTTCCTTTTCTTACGAATTGACAAGTTACTTGAGATGCGACAGTAATGTTCAGTGTACAAAGAATTCAATAAAATAGCTTTTTGCTTCTCCTACTAATTCGATTCGCTGTTTGTTTTCAGAAACGGCGAAGGTGGATGGTGAAACTAAGCCTGAGGATTTTGATGAAGATGTTCCCGAACTTGTGGAGGACTTTGATGAGAAAAGTCGGTTGGAATAATCGCGTCAGCTTTCTTAAACCTTGTATTCGAATGCCATGATATTTCTGGTTAACTTATGATACACTCGCTTTTGATCAACGGTTCCACTGTTGTCTGAAACTACGTGTTCAGATTGAGATGAAAAAATCTTTTACAATGTCGGTAATCGGTCTGTGTATAAAATCCAAGCATTCGTAATGATGCGATTACAGGTAAACAAATTTTTCTAAGTTCAAGTTGATAACGATAACCGAGCTCACGGTCCTCCGGGATTTTCTGTTTTTTTTTTCCTTTTTGGTGGGTGTTGCGCTCGGTTCTTAGTAGTAGGTCTTTTATGACCTACTGCGAACATAAGCCTACTGATGATTTCTCTGAAGATCTCTTGAAAGTTGATAACTTGATCTGTTTCTAAGAGTCGAAGTTGATTTTTATTCAGAGTGAAGGTCTCGTCTGCTATGTTCAAAGTGATATTTTGTAACCTACTTGTCTTACCGGGTTATTATAGTGTGTTGGGGGGCCTCTCCGTTTGTTTATCAGTGGTCTACTATTTTCACACGTGTTTGAAATTTACGTACCGACTACGGAATGTCCGTTCTCGTGGACTTCAGGAGCCATCGGTTGACCTCCGTGCTTAGCTTCCATGCCGCCATGAAAAAGGAATGAGCACTGATCAAAAAATGTGAGGGAAGGAACGGGACTTGAGCCAAAGACCGGTCAAGAACCTTCATTGTTCTCTCGTTTATGTCTGGGCATTTTGGCAGTATGTTAGTCCGCAAAACCGTGAATATTCACAACACCGTTAGTTCCATGTTGCATCGGCCGTCTCGCTATAAAAACCGGGTCATCCTATCTGCTGCACACAGCAGAGTGAATAAGCGGGAACTTGCTAGTGTCGAGTCCTATCTCATCCTCCCATTGAATTCAGTTTTCAGGCCCCTTCCAGCTCCTGTTTCTGGTGATTACTCTGCAGATCCCACAGCAAATATGGCTAATCATAGTTAAACTGATGGTAAATCCTACCTCATCATCCAACCTCGCGTCCCTTCTCCATTGCTCAGACGTAGAATGCAAAGTAATGTAAGTGCCTTCAACAGCTGCGGCCGCAGTGATAGATTGGATTCATTTTACCAGTAAACCTTGTGCCGTCTGCTTGGCAGGTTTTCTTATTGCTAGCTCTAGATGCAAAACTTTCAGGAATCTTCTCATTATGTTCCTTTATGCTCCAGCTAACTGTAATGACGTCAGTATCAAGGACGCTGTTTTGCTCGGATTTGACCGGTTTCCGGTCAACACAGTTCTGATATAGTCATTCGGACCGGAAACATTAGTTATAGGTGGCGTGGCTCCATTAAGAACCGTCGGTTTCATTACAGTACACTCTTTGGTCCAGCTCATGCGTTGGTATGTTGTTTGGTCCCAACGTTTGCTCAACAACGACTTCAACGGCTTGCTGTGTGCGATGAATGAATGTCAAAATGGCGTAGATTGTAAGCCCTGAAGATCCTAACAGCTACCACACCTAAATGTCACAGACTATTAACGGACTACGCACCACGGCGTGCGACACGGTGGTTCGAAGGTTAAGAGTTGGGTCTCAAACAACTCCCCGTAGTTCTTAGATGCCAGATGGAACTTTCTTCTCGATAGTTCATGTAACAAGTCTAGTGGGGATATTCGTTGGAAGCTGAGGTGTATACTGGTCACATCGTGGGGCTTGGCTAGAGGAGGAGGTTGCAGGATTGAAAACCGTGTTGCATCATGAAACAGCAGAAAGTTCTTTAGACTTATTTGTACTGTTAGTACAGGACTTCTGTTTATCAGTGAAGCTATCAGCGAGGCAAATGACACTAATTCATAATAAGTCCAGAACGTTGGGTCGCTGGGCAGAAGATTTTGAGGACCAATTTAACTGGGTTCTTGCCGCAAACTTGTCATATAGCACTCTGGTTGGTAGTATTAGGATCATCCACTGCAGCTGAGGTTCGCGATCGCATTTCGGCTTTCAAGCATAATGAGGTTGCTGGCACTTTTCGAGGAATGTAGGAAGGCTTTAGTAAAGCCTTTGGCTGAGTTGTTTCAACTTGTGTCATCGACGGGACATCCTTCCGTACTGAGTTAATTCGATTATAGTATCTGTATTCAAGAAAGGGTCCAGGGTTTATTATGAAAACCATGGCGAAAGCAACTTGACCTCCGCCATTACTTGGGTTCTCACTCCCATTATACTTTTTCGACTCTGTGGTCTGGGGAACAGACATTACGGAAGAAGTAGAGTTTCCTAATGAATGAGGATGGATTTGACGAAGTAAAAATCTAACCTCACCTCCTGGGTCGTTCTCTACCCGTTCCTTTTAGTTTACGTCCCCGATCCTTAGCGAATTTTCTGGTCACTTGAATCTACTTGTGATCTGGTCAATTTTTTCGTCATTTTCGCAAGAGCTCTCTTCTCGATTAATGGGACGCTTATCGGTCAGCTAATTCGAGCGGTCGTTCTCAATAGTCTGCATTTGGTGAGTTAACTTGGTTGACGCCTTACCACTTCCTTTGAAGCGTCTGCTTCAGGTTATCCAAGCAAGCGGTCTTGTAGTCTTTTATTATTCGAGATGCAGTCACATTTAGGTTCACCCGAGTGGTTTCAGTTGTACAAATTGGGATAAGACATTCTGCTCGTATAGCGTTAACAATAACAGTGGGAGTCCAGCTAAAATTCCTCTTGAAGCACTTCGCGTGGCGATCTAACATGTTTGACTTACTGTAGATAGATGTTCCATCCACTGACTCAGGTCAGTGGTGCGGATTTGTTTGGTAAATCGTCCATTGTTCTCAATAACAAAAGGGAATTCCGATCCTGTAACCTACACAGTTAGTTGTTGTAACTGCAGGAGAAAACTAATGATAAATCAATCTTTCAAGACGACATCGCATCATCAGAAAAATTTCTCAGCACCTCCAATCCTCAAAAATCGCAAACCCTTGCAGCCCAGTGGCAACGAAACGGGGGCCAAAGAATTTATTCGCTCCGTAGAATCTGCTATACAACGGTACTGACCCTCGTGAACTGATTGAATTTCCATTGCTTTCTAGAAGCACCCCAAGCAATCTGACTGGTTGACTGGCGTACAAATCAGCATATGGAGCCTTTGGAGCAAGTTTGACTTCAGATTTGAGATCTGCGCTTGGGATTTGCTCATCCTAGCACTTCGCTCTAGGAGACGCTTCACGTACGTCTGCAGGCCGGGTTTGATTTAGAAGGGACGAGTCAGGATTCTCGTTCGATCCGTGCAATGTCTTGACAGAAGTCAACGTGGTTGAGATTCGGCTGTCTTCTGCGGCAGCGAACTTTCAGAACTCTTCTGGAGACCACATACCTCCATCACAATGTCCCGAAATAGATTCTGCACTATGCACTTCTCGTTTGAGCAAATAGTTGGTTTTGGTTGGTCCCCCATTTCACAACGAGAATGGACCTTCACGCGGTGTGACGGCTTGCGCATCTCGATGACATATTGGGGGTAAACTGGACGGTGTGGCCACCACACCGACAGAGTCACTCATACCAAGCAGGCCAATAGGTAGAGGTCTGACAAACCAGAGCGGAGCAATGCTTGCTCGACTGGATCCCAGTGAATAGTCGCTTGTGCGCTGTCAGACTCAATACATCGGTAAAGGTCTGTCGACGCAAATCAGAAAGGTGTTGTATATTCATTATATCGGCGTACGCCCCAACGAACAGCTGTTCGGATTCTACCAAGGATGCGTTTTATGACGCTGTCGTTGACCTTCTGATGCAAACTAAACACTCAGACGTCATCATACTAGCGAATGATTTGATTAATCAGCCTGATCGTCTTTCTTCGAATGAGAAGTGGCTAGGAGGCATGTTTGATGTCCGGGCACAACGCACCGATAATGGCGAAAGACTGCTGCAGTTGTGCGCATCCCACGGTCTGTATATATCGAGCATCGCATTCCAACAAAGGGACAAACAT
>LUCH01000943.1:135006-147450 GCA_013368495.1 Paragonimus heterotremus | reverse complement strand
ATTCCGTTGTCTGTTTTACGCGCTCGTAGGCCGCATATCAAGTTACAACATATTGGCGACGGGGATGGGATTTCAAGTTACAACACAAACCTAGGTGTTTCAAAGACAAATAGTAAGAACAGCGATGGGTCTAAAATTGAGCGATGATGCGCACTGCTTATTGTGGAATAACACCAAGATATTATGTTACCGATCTTTACATTACAGCCTGCCTTTGAATTAATGAAATGCGCAATGATGCTGGTTTTTGTCTCCATTAACTGCTCACGTTCATTGTACTGTTTTAGGGTTCAATTTTGAGTACCAGGCGGTATTGTACGGCGTACACTGGTACGTGTGCAATGGTGATGGTGGTTATTTTCTTTAACACATGAGATAGGTAG
Source organism: Paragonimus heterotremus (assembly GCA_013368495.1). NCBI lineage: Eukaryota > Metazoa > Platyhelminthes > Trematoda > Plagiorchiida > Troglotrematidae > Paragonimus > Paragonimus heterotremus. The sequence continues at coordinate 147,067 of LUCH01000943.1, read as the reverse complement.
TAAAACAGTCGGTGTCTGGTCATACCGATCTTCCTCCTTCCTGGCATTGTAAGCCTGTGGTAACTTGCGCTGGTCTAGAAGATAGGCTTAATGTTCTCGCTGACTTCTGTGTACATCTTTTAAAGATCATTGGTTGGGTAGGATGAGGGTCAGGCGACTTTCTGGCAAGTCGCTTTTCCAACTCCTGCAGTATATGGCAAGATGGTCACAACCGTGAAGTCATCGGAAATTTGGGTTATAATGGTGACTGATATGTTTTCCTGGTTAGTGGCAATAGGACTTGCTTATTTCTGTGCTGAAAACATCAACTTCTTCGCAGATTCCGAGGAAACTTGATGCACCTGACTACAATGCCTTTCATTTGTTTCGCACAATTGGTGTTATCAGCCTGTGACCGTGGCAACAACCGATTTACGGCCACTCACTCATCTTCAGTTCGCCTGTATTTTACGCGGACTTCTCGGAGGTCAGGGAATCGGGAAATCTGTGGAATCGAAAAGGGCATGTGTTTTTGATGCATGCGTTCGTGTTTCCAATCAGTGTGTCGGGATAGTTCATTGTCTGATATGCGACACCGGGGTTCCATGACGGCTATTGACAATTAGAATGCACTACCCGACTGGCACTTACTATAATTTATTATTGCTGTACCGTTGGCTTTTTAGTTGTTTGAACAACACAGTAACCTGCCATCACGTTGGACACATCACCTCACCCGTGCATGTTGGCGGCGGTCGTAGTTTTTTGCATGATTATTGAATCAAGCTTGCCTGCGTATGATTTCAGCGTATCTTACCGGAGAGTTGTATATACCAAGTGAAATGTGAAACCCCTATTCTTTCCCCACTGGCTTAATATTCCACTGTTGTTCGGCTGTTTGGAGGGGTCGTGCTTCGTAGGCTGATTGATATTTGACTAAATCCGAAATGCACCTTGCTAGTGTTGAGTCTGCACGCTGCAAATCCAGATTACGGTTCCAATAGTATTCCTATCTGCGTATGATGGAAAGTATCAATATTGTAAATAACTGGTTACTGTTGGCGGTAGAATCACAAATTAATCAACTGGACCGTCAGGTCAGTATCGAATAACGTATTCAATAGATGCTCGTTTTTTTGGTAGGAAGCATAACAGTTAATGTAAATGGGTCTTTGGTGTGTTCGTGGTCAGAACACCAGTGCATTGAGACTGTAAGACTTCATTTAAGGGGTTGATATTTCTACTTTGTAGTGCTTCAAGACTATTTGTTTCAGCTGATCAAGCTGTTACGACCCCACCTGATAGAGAAAAGACAAGAACAAACGCAAGACTGCGAGCAGTATCTCTTTCACGAACGAACACAACGGTATTGCAAAACGGTACGGAAATCAGAGCTCAAATATCGGAACGCAACCCTCGCAATTTAGAACCCCCTCAACAAGTAAGTAAAAAGACGGTCTTCAAACGAGCTTTATTTGCTGCTCAGCCCGAAGGCAAAATAGCGGTTTACAGCAGCTGTATTTACAGGTTTGGGGTGGCCTTGGACTTAGGCCACCGAATGGACCAGTCAGAAGCGAGCGTAACTTCTTGGACGTTCCGGAATTCTGGCGAGCTTTCTAGTTCCCAGAAAACGAAGAATCCATTTTCCTCGGCAAGTAATGCCAATTTTTTGGGCAACGTTCCTTTCCCCAACACAAACAAGTATTTTTAAAAACGTGGCGCTCGACCACAAGTTTCTGATGAGCGAATATTGTCATTAGTTGGGCATTGCTGTTTTATGGTGCCAACAAATTAAATGTAGGCGAAGGTAACGGTTGTTAGTGACATTCCAAATGCATGTGATTGATTGTGTACTAAACGAACGCTAGCATAGTGCATTTCAACGGATGCCTGTTTCATCAACACGAGATGTGACGGGTGTACTATGTAAGCACGTTGATGCGAATGCAATTGTGAACGTTTTACGTGTCTGACATCCATGTTTCGAATGAACTACATCTGTATTTGCTGCCATAGGTAATCAGGCCGAAAATATTTCAGTCACAGCCGCCTAAGGAAGTTGAAGTCCCTGACAAACCTAAGGGATGTGAGGACAATCATTTTTGACCGTTAGTCTAAAGACGTACGTAAATGCCGGCAATGACCGTAGTTGAGTTAACAGAGAAGTCTATGAAGGTAGGGCAGCTTATCATGAAAAAGATCCTGACCACTGACATACCGACGCTGCTTGATATGATGGTTCGGCTTGCGTGCGGTGCGTGCACCTCACTGATGATTCTTGCGCCTTCAGGAATTTTGATGATGCTCGTTGTCGTATTAGTTTATGGGCAATAATCTGATCGGTTGCTGGTCTCATTTGACCACTCGAAGTTGAAGGTTAGTGTGGACGTTTAAACTACCACGCTCAGTACGACGAACACCTAATAGCGATCAGAATTGACCATAAAGGGAATGCTTTTTTTGTAGGCAACAGCATCTCCGTACTTAGTAGCGACTTCTTAGTCGTAACAAGATGACTAGTTGCCAGTGTGATTCTGTGAGTTTTTTCAGCATACTCGAATTGCCACCGTAGCTTCCAAGTTTACGATATCACTAAATTTTTGTAAGAATCACTACGTCCGGTAATGTTTGTGAGTATATCACTCATAGAGAAGGTTTCTCATCTTCTGAGTGGTGTCTTTTGCGGAGCGAGAGAATGTGGATGCAGCAACATGGTTGCTGATGCCGTTTCCTTGCAGTGAATTGACCACATTTGTGTTCAAGAGCACGATCAGTTTCGTCGGATTTTTCTTTAATCAATGCATTTGTTATCGGTGCATGTCTGACACTGACCTTTGTGAATTAATGATCTACCTGTTCGACCACATTCTGCTAAGCGCAACATTTTGGGCAAGTATTATTTTATCTTGTTTGCTGCTCACTCGCTGCGTCTACAGTTCTTTTTCTTTTCTTACGATGTTGCTCAACCGACTGAGAACCAGAAGCGCCGCTTGGAATACGTTATGTTGATCAACCTTCCTTTTTTCGTAGCGTCTTGTTTAGTCTGCCACGTTTCACACAAAGTGAAATCTTCAGTTTTTCTGTCACTTCATTTTCAGTATGCTGGTTATCTGCACTTTAAGCGTTTAACGTGGGACTTACTTCGGGTGTATAACGCTAACGTTCGGCAGTGGTTGTTACAAATTGGCCTGTCAATGTGGCACTGATCAATCGGAAGCAATGCACAACTTTCACAACGAGTCTTTAGGTAACTGATCACAGTAGCAAAAGGACTGCGAATTAACAAATTCGAACACGTACACTGCCGTCACTGCGAGTCACGGCGTTAAGTTTACCGAAGTCGCAGTTTGGTGTGACGCGATCCTTGTGGGAGAAAAGCGGACATTGCTGACTAACAGTTATTCCTGGATAGGATTAGAAAGTGTTTTTTCTTAGTTCTATAAGGGAATAATGTAGGTTATGCCAGCCCTGTGGAGGGAACATTCTTATCTCTTGTTTAAACATATGATCCTAAGAACTGATTTCGCAGTCCCGCTGATTTTTTGGTATCCTTGGAATTGAAGAACCTATTCATTCAAGTCATCATCATCATAGACAGCAATACGTCATTGGTTCACATTGATGCTTAACTGCCACACAACCAAGAAGAAGAAGAAACAAACACTGTTTAGGAAGAGAGAAGAAAAAAAGGAGAGAGGAGGGGACCTAGTCACTAAAAATAGCTACGTCTATATTCAAACATACGCCTACACCTTGCAAACAAACAACCGAGCTGTAAGTGAAAGTTAGGCGTCATCAACAACACAGCTTCCTCACGGCTTTCACCGCCTCGCCTCATTAAGTGCACTCACTTCATAGACAACTCAGACAAATAACGACGACATTCACGCCATTGAGCTCGGTTAGCTGCCATATCACCTGAAGTTTCAAGCCATCGATTCTGTGAGTCGCGAGGGCTTCAGCCCAGGAGACGAACCCGATCTACAGCGGTCAAACCATTCGTGAACGATTTCATTTATCTACATCAGGTCATCATCTGTCCACTTCGCACCTTACGCTAATCGGTCGAAGCGTCGGCAAACAATGCTCGGTGTGGCAAGCGATTGGCTGACATCCTTAGTACATGACCTAACCACCTAAATCTGTGCAAGTGTAAGGATTGAACAAAAGAACTCGTTTGACAATCGATGCCAAACACCCGCTTTCTATCCTCCTCGTTGCTTACTCGTTGGTGCCATCCGATACGAGCGATTGAACGCAGACACCGGTGGTCAAATACCTGAAGACGGTTCACGTCCTTCACCCTGAGCGGCCAGGTTTCGCTATCGTAAAGTAATACAGCCCTCACTGTTGCCTGATATACGCGACCCTTCCGTTTCAGGGAAACATCACTCTGTCGCCAGAGGTGTTTCAGATTGGTAAACACCGCCCTCGCAGGTGCAGAAACCCCACACTTACCGAACGTCTGTTGGGTTCCTACGTCTTTTCTTGATTGGGCCATGCAGTGATCCATACGTTTGCGAGTAAGAAGGATTCCTTTCGCACTGTCCGGTAGACTGCCCAATTTGTACCGAAGATTTTATGAAGCTGCACGAAGGCGTGGTAGAGAAATCCCGCTGCTCCTTGGACCTACCAATCTCGTTAAATAAAACAATATACTGTGCATTTTTTGAAAGATTTGAAATACTTAAATCTTATAATGTCAAACTAATTGCAGGAACCAGGGCAAAACGAGTGAAACATATATTAAGTACACACACCTGTTGTCATCATCAGGAGACACTGTGGTTGTGTTGAGGTGGATGTTGTACTTCTGTGACAAGGATTGAAATCCCTCAAACTCAGCCCCTACTGTAACGAACATTAGAAGTGGAGGAATGACCAGCAGCTAATCACCCGAAAGGGATGATACTCACTGGATTGTGTTGTCGGTGGTTAGCTAAGTAGTACTGTTACAACCCAAACACGCTGATTATCACGGCTGCTTGAACAATGTTGAGTTCCACTTCCTGTGTAAATGGTAATATTTAACTCGATCCCTCGCTCCTTAGTAAGTAGATACAATGATCTTGTTGGAAAATCTGGTACATTCGCTTAGCAATCGCGGATCCCACGAAAGTTTGTTTTCAGCGCTTACTAATAACAGGGAGGTTTTGAAGAGGCACTTTGGTTTGTTTTAACTCAACCGAAAAGTGTGTCACTTAATTCGTTGTCTCTTATTACGTCGATGTTGACTGGGGTAATACGTTGTTACTGCTTTAACTCTCTGCTTTTGAGGTGGCGAAAAACAAATTAGGTAACCGTGGTGCTACCAAGTGCGTGGATAAAGTGCAGTTTGCATAATTTGTTCCTTCAGCAGGAATTCTTTTCCGGTGTGCGCATGTTTTTTTTCTCAGAGGGGGAAGGGCATTAAACACGACCGGTTTGAGTAGGACATGGTGGATGAGGCAGCCTTCTTTTGCAAGAACCATCTAACTACACGAGTTCGTGATTACTTGGTGCCTGGTCAAGCTTTTGTGTTGTTTTTATTATCCTAATGATCTGTTGGTGTTTTAAGAGGTAATATACCTTCGGTCGACTTCTGCTTTCGACTTGCGGTGGTTATGCAAGCTTCATATAATGATGAGGATCGCCTACTGTGATAAGCTTTAGTAATATCTGTAATTCCAGCTAAATAATATCCACTCAACACAGTATGACAGGCAACTACTACAGACGTTGCTCACTTCTTTTATGGACAGCTACTTAGGGGACTGGTCTATCCAGATGGGTAAATTTTCTTGCATTCGTAATGCACTGTTGAATCACACCTCCATACATCTGCACGAGAATTCGACATGCAGTTCGAAATTCATCCTGGCCAATGTCCTAGAGTTGATCACGTACGGCCGTCTTAAAAAACGACTGTAGACATATGTAACGTCGATTGAGAAATGTATCAGTGTTCTAATGTTTCGAGATTAAGAGGATTCAGTTCAATTTGACATAGGAGAATGTGCAAGGAAAGAATCAGTACAGAACGGGGCGTTAAAATGGGATTTAGTTAATGCGGATCAAATCGTACTAGAAAAGATCGTTATCAGAGAGGTATGTGATTGTGTCGAAGTGGAGCCCCTCATGCTTCAAGTGCCACTGGCTGTATTTTTACGTTGGTAACCCTTTGTTGTGATTAATTATCTGTAAATATTCAGATAAATTGCCATCTAAATTTCTCAAGGCATGTTATGTGTGCCTACAGCCGACTTTTGAGAACAGCTTAACCATGGCTGCAAGTGGTTTTCTTTGGAGCGTTGTGGGCCATTTCCACAACCATTTATCGGCGCTGTCTGTTATTGGATGTTTGAGTCAGGTGATATCGCAAAAACGACACTGCAACCACTGGACACTACTTGAGCCACGATAGCGGCATGCCAATTCAGAGCAACTGGGGTCTAGTTTTTGATTAAAGTATGGGGACTAATCCTTACAAACTGAGCTCCAGTCACACTATGTCGCAGCTTTCAGGTTCATGTGCACTTTTAGCCAACGGATTATGAAAAGAGTCACTATAGCCAAGTCTCATTCTCTCTGAAACTCATCACCGTTTCTTTCCCGTCCAGGTTGGAACTGTTACCTGCTTTAGCCTAGATGTGGGGTCTTGGTTATTGGGTTATCAGTTGAGTAAACTTGAGCGGTACTTTTCTCCTCTCGAAATGTTTAGGCAAGCTGAACTGTGTAGACACGAGATCGTCACCGAACTTTCGGATATAGTGATCTAGCCAAGTTCATTGTGAAGTTAACGGAATAGTGATTGGAAAGATCGCGTTATAATCAGTATGGCCAGAGTACAAGCTCTTGTCTCAACCGGGCTATGCAATTCTGATGATCTTAATCAAAAACGAACCTATTGTCTAGTGTTTATTGTCGAAGGGGATTACTCGGGAGGTTTATCCGGTTTCATAGACTGTGATCAGCTGGGAGTGGTGTTTACTTTGGAACGGGTTTGTTTGCTGAGGCCAGGAACATTTGCATCGTGGAAGCAATAAATAGAAGAGAACAGTCTCTTGTTGGTGTTATTTATAACAAGATTTCCGTGGACCGATTTGCTACTGTTCAGTAGACAGCGGATTAGAAGCCCAGTTCTTCCACACAGTCCAGCTTTACGTCATTCTTGAGATCAAGTGCTTTCTTCCGTCCAGAGGGTTTTCGACGACATGACTGTAAATTTGGACTTGTTTGTTACTTGTGTATATTCATGAGGATACAATCACACTGATGCTGTGCAGTGATCTTTACCCACTCAACAACCGCAACAATAAACCCTTATGTAGAAATAAGAGGACAGGGTGAGGGGACAGACGATCAATTTGCGGGTGAATGTAAATCGGTATGTGATTTTCCTTTGTTTTGTGCTTGAACCAGCAGTCACTCATTCTTATGCACATTGGAATAGACGTCCGATGATTCGTGGAGCAGTTTCAATCAAACGATCAAAGTTTTCATTGGGTGTTCAGAATGAGCTCTTCACTAATTTGACATTGTGTCAGTGACAATGATAGACATTCTGTAGTTGGAAGTTGAGCACCATTCATGTTTGATCGCAGCCTTCGAATTCAGGTAGACTTTCTAGCCAACCTCTTTCATTAAGAAACAGGTTGAATAGAATCAGAGATTTCGACTTGTCTCGGAACTGCTAATTGTGGGGCTATCGGTTGCAGTTATCAGGACGGTTACTGTCTCCTCTAGAAACGATTGGGGAACCTGATGTTTGCTCATATATATCAACAGCATTGAAAAGTATACACAGTGGGATTGTAGTGATAGTAGATAAAAACTATCAGAAGCTGATTTTTGTTTGAGCTACATTTTGTTGTGTTGTCCATCCGATTATAGGATGTGCGCGTTAGCACACCGCGCGATGTTAAGGGTAGGCTACTTCCATTATTCGCAGCATATTGTGGTCAAGCGACAGAAACTAATTGACCTCGAGTAACTGTGACCTACAGGACAATTAGTTGAGCTGAAATTCTAGCGAGTGCGCGTGCGATTGTATCACACTGCAGTTAGGTCACACATGCATTTAACTGAGGTTCTACTGAATACTTCCTCAGATTAACTTTATCTCATTGGAAGTATACACCCGGACGTTTCAAGTTTATTTTTTCTTACAAACTGGAAGTCACAACATACTGCTGTTATGGTTGTTCAATCCGGACATCCAATATCAGAGAAGGGAAAATTAAAGGTTATTTTCAATCGCAATCCACGTTAACTTTTCTGATTGGTGATTGTTAATTTTCTCAGCGTCAGTTAAACTAGATGAATCGATTAGTGTAACTTCCTGTTTGTAGCTACTCTCGACATTTTTGTGATTCAGTAGTACGTGCAAACATACATAAATTTTCCGTAACTCACTGTCGGACCAGTACAGCTGTATAAATTGGTGATCGTGATATCAGCCAGATTTAATGTAGAAAAATGGTTCACTTGGTCAATTATCGCATCCTAGTTTGTTGGCTGATCCACGATGGCTGTTCACCGATCCTGCTGAACTGTGGCCTGAGCACTTTTGGCATTTGGACAAGTTACTTTTCAACGTATAGTACTAGATCAGTGGACTTGATTTCAATTTCTTCGGCGGTACGGCTTACTTTTATACGGACCGCCTTAGCTGGGTTGCTGTACCGGTGGTGGGCCACTCGGAGATTTTCATCATTGTACTCCTGGTGTCGGTTCTTATCGAGACAAAGACAAAACTGTTGACTAATTGTGTCTTGTGTCCCAATCAACATGAGTGTTGTTCCCGCATCTAACTCACCGAAGCCACAGTTTTGCGGTCCTCTAGTAAAAATAAACTAGTTTCGGATCTTATCCCTGTTTATCTGTTCGGTCACCTGTTTCTATGGAATAGGTTCTACTGAACATTCTTTTCGTAAATTCTTAAAAACGAATCCGGGAACACCCTATCCCCGTTGGTTAAGACAAGGTGGAACAAAATTTACTCCGCGATACTACGAGATGCAACGTTCAGCGAATTCAGAGTATTCGGTACTTTGGTTTGTAGTCAAATTTGTGAATAAGCGAGTTCGCCGAGCAACTTCAGAGGTTAAGATAAATTGTCAACTACTTCCTGAGCCATCCCTCTATGTGTGAAATTCAGTGATGGAAGGTAATCTTGAGCCTGATCTAAACAAGACCTTATAGGAATGACTGTAGCTGACTCGTTGAATCACGTGGGCTCAGTTTTGTCAAACATAATCACACTTAACCTCGAGCAGAATGAACAGAGGCTCATCTCCCAACGACGTCTGGATTGAACCTTGTAAAGTTTGTTGATGTAACGTTCGAAAGGCTGCACTGTGTTGTTTTAGAAACTATGTAATGGCGATGGTTAGTGGAGTATTTTCAATAAGGAGCAAGAGCAGTGTGGCCATGCTGAACGATGCACGAATGCTTATTCTTATGTCGGCACACGGGATAGATTTTCGTTATAATTTATAAGGAGGCATGAGCGGAGCAGCGTTATCTTTTGCAGAAACAACACCCGGTTGCATTTACACCACATGACAAGAACGTTGTACCTTCACGGAATGCATATGACAGACATGCTAATTCATATAGGTTGAACATCCACAATTGATCGCAACTGTCGCATTCCCATAGGCTTTCCAGTCGGCCCCTTTCAAACAGCAGAAGCACTAGACTCGAGTTTTGCTCTCATTAGATCTCGTCATTAGTGCATACCCTTGCCACTGGCAGGCCTAGAACTCCGGCTACGCTTTTTATGAAGCAACCGTGTTGTGAGTAATGACCAGGTTGCTGGATCTGTGTGAAAACCAAAATCCCCTACTACTCATCAATAATCAAATGCCGCTCAAGAGGTTAATTATTTCTGTGATCTCAACTTGCAGAGAAGTCCTAGTCAAGGGGTCATCGATTAGAGTAAACAAGACAGTTACTGTGTCTGCTATCAAGACAATCGAGCTACCTGATCGCTACTCACAAGCGAAAGTGGTTGAGCTTTCACATATGCTAATTCGGTCGTGCCTAATGTGAAGTCGATGGTAAGCAGGGTTGCCTCATGAGCAGCTTGGCCGGAGTTCTAGTCCCAGCAGTGGCAAGAATATGCCTTACTGACGAGCTCTAATGAGAGCGAAACTCGGGTCTAGTGCTTCTTTTCGAGAAGTGGGCCGACTGGAAAGTCTATGGGAATGCGACAGCTGCGATCAATTGTGGGTAATGTTCGATCTATATGAAAACGGAAATCCTCTACTGCTCATCAGTTTGCATGCTAATTGATAGTAATAAAATTAATCTGATCGAGTATTTCTGGAGTTTATTCGTTTGACAAGCATACAGTAATACTGATATTCGCGGTTCTGTGGTGGAACTGTGAGATAATACAAGGCAAGCATACAATACTGTGAATTTAGTCCATCTTGTTTTATTGTGAAAATATGCCAAAGTGATGCTCCGAATTTCCAGTGAGGATCGGAAGAAGTAGTTCCCAGTAATTGTCTTTACAGAATCACTTGTTCATGTGATACTACAGTTTTTGTGGTTATTTTTTATGTGATTCTCTTGATTAGTTCGCCATGAATGAACAGGTGTCAGTTAGGCTTTCATTATTATGAGGTGTAATGATATCAGTTGGTTAAGCGTAAACAATGTGGGATCTGCATCGTAATGGGGTAAAAAATTGTAAAACATTTATGCACAGATCAGGCTCTACGGACCAGACAAGTGCATTTTATTTACACTGCATTGTGCCGCTCAAACATGCTGCACTTTACAGAAGCGCGTTTGTCGAAGAGCTGCTTACTCGGAGAGCATTAAACAGTTTGATTTCCTAAGGCGCCTCGACAAACACGTCCACGTGACCGGTCAGCATTTCTCGTTCGTTCATTTGACTACATCTCGACAGATTTCGACGTGTTGAACAGCAAACACCAAAACTGTTGTCGATCGACTAAATGTAGGAGGCAGATTGGCGGTTGCACTCTGAGGAGTTGAGTGGATGATAAGAACACTCGTAAAACACGAATATCCATTCCATGTACGGAACTGCTGACATTTTGGAAGTTAGCTGAACGAACGAAAGTAGCGTGCACAGACTAGTAAAAATTGACAGTTGAACAAATCACTGACAATATTGTTGAGACAAGACAGAAAAAGCACGTTGGTTGATTGAGCGTGTTCACGTGTGCAGATTGTAGTGGGCCTGAACCAGGCCAATACAAGCGATGTAAAGTGTGTATATCGGATTCGTGCGGGCTGAGCGCTGTTTTTCAATCCAGAGCCATATGTAATAAACGCCTGTATATCGGATGTAGCGAGCAAACAGTAGGTAACCATGTCGAGAGCTGCGCATTTCACAGCAGGTACAACTGAACAAGTTGTGTAGAGTCGAACGAAACTAACGAACTGAAACACGGTGATGATAAAGTCTGGTGTACCTTTGTTCACAGTGTTCGCCTATAGGTGAGAGATTGAACGAAGAATGATTTAGAAACATTTCTTTGGTTACAGCAGTGAATAGCAATGCGAAATCTCTGGTATTAAGAAGAAGAACATTCTGTACTAATCAGAAGAAACGAATGATTTAAGAATCACTAGTGTTTACATGCAACAGCCATCCTACCATACACGAAATCAAAGAAATTCGAGTTAGTAGTCACGTCATTTTTTAGACATGTTCAGTCGACAGATAGGCGTCGAAATTCTGTCAGCACTACAAACAGGCGCAAATTATTGGTTCATCTACTAGAAAGATAACTATCCAACACTATCGTATTGTTGACTTCGGGAAACTAAATTGCATTATTTTTCATGAAAAACTTATTCGTATAGACCGTAAAAGGTAGTGAACCATTACGACGCAAGAACACCAGGGGACACTATTTTGTTGTGTAAGATGCAGACCATCTTCAGCTCTATACCTTAACGTACAGTATTAATGTGAAGTAAATGAATGTCTAATGGACGGATTTATTACATTTTCGAAGTAAATCTACCCAAGTATGTGAAACTGTTCACAGTCTCAAGCGGATTACTTGCAATAAAGAAAGTAGGAGTGAAAATGCCCCAATCTTGAAGCAACACT